>APFE031584441.1:10168-101118 GCA_000404065.3 Pinus taeda
AGTTTGAGAATGCAAATGCGTGTAAACACAAATCTTTCTTAACAAACAAATTTAAAGAAGAGTTTTTGTTCCAATGCACTCAAAACGAGACAACTAGTTATTTGCACAAGAATTTACTTTTACAAAAACGCTCAAATGCTACCAAAACAAACTTTTTTCAAAAGAGATTTCTTTTTGTATTTTTATAAAAACACTCAAAACTATGACTAAAGCAAATCTTGAGAAAACTATGAACAAAGCAAAGCTTGAGAAAACTATGAACAAAGCAAATCTTAAGATCTACAAACTATAAAAAACTACTTGAAGTAAAAACTTACAAGATGTTCTTGTTTTTTCAAGGATGTTTTACTTGGCGATAAGAAAACCAAGGACTAACTTGTCCAGAATCACAAATCAGTCAAAAAACAAGCGATCTTTTGTTTTTTTTTGTAAAAGTGAAATCCAAACTTTTAACACAAGCTTTTCGAAATTTTGGAAAGAGAAAACTCAAGATGGATTCCTCAACAAAGGTAGATTTTGCAAATGGTCAAACTCATAAGAAGGCCAGTAAAAACCAAGGTGATCTGAGGCTTGTAAGCTTTGAGCTACTACACGACCAAATTGAAAATCAAGACCGGCAACCAAAACTTCTAGGAATTTCACCTAAAACCCTAACACCAATGAAATTAGACCAAGGAAAGCTTTTGACAAGTCACAAGTGGTTCTGGGCAGAGGATAACAATACCTAAACCAAGATAAAACTAATTAAAAGAGGAAAAAATCAAGTTTTTCAAAAATTTAGCAGGGTTCGCATGCTCAGAGTTTGCACAGGTGCGTGAACGCTCTGTGTGCAAAGTAAACATGCGTAGAGGTACGCACTGTGATGCAAGCACAGGTTGCGGACTTCTCCTAAAGTTATGAAAAGCCAAAACAAACCTAGATCCACTAAATCCACCCAATTCCACACACAACAAGCCAAAAATAGAAACAAAAAGGCAAGTTTCTCAGGTCAAAGAAAAACAAGGAAAATAATCAAGTCCCCAGCGGAGTCGCCATTTTGTCACGTGGAATGAGTCGAGGTTACAAACAAGATCGACCTTCCTAGTATCTAAAGATATCTAGTGACAAGCAAGCCAATCAAAAACTATCTTTCTCTAAATACGCATTTAAAACAAAGGCAAACAAGTGTTTTAGGCCTACCTTGGGTCCAATGCAAGTTTGTGGAAGCCTCGCTCCCTCGCTCCAAATGAGCTTCCTTGAAGTGTAATTCTGCAAACAAAAACAAGCAAACCAAATTAAATAGTCCCTGAAAAGGCAATATCATAAAGCATATTCATCATAATGATCAAGGAGATTATGAAACAAACCACATAAGACAATTTGTTGAGAAAAATGAATCTGATTGTATTAATTCAAATGAAGAAGAACTTTACAACCTGTGCCTTGATGTTGTACAAGCTCCTCCCAGGGTCCGACAAGAAGTCTCCTCTACTTTGACAAGCCTCACTCACTTCCCAATAAAACCAAAAGGTATGTGATCTCTCCTCTCAAGTTTAACTAGGAAGTCCCAATTCCATCAGCATTTACCCTCAAAATGTTCAGCTTCTAACCTCTCTAGCAACTGACCCAATGCCTTAATTTATAGTGCAATGGAGGGAAGTTACTAGGTCCTCCTTCAAAGGGATAAAGCCCTCCTTCAAAGGGATAGCTCCTCCTATCAAGGGATTAGCTCCTTCTCTTTTGGGATGCATGAACCACCTTGGAGCGAACAATCCACGTCAAAATCCTTCTAAAAACATCTAGATTTAACCCAAAAGTGATTTTTCTAGGACAAACTTGTGCCTTTTTTACTTTTACAGGGGTACGCACCCACCCCTTTACAGACAGAGCGTGCAGATACGCAGGAAATATGAACAAAGGGTGCGGGCCCGCAGGCAAAAGTGAGAGAAACTGCAGACCCAGAGTTATATTGATTTTCAATGTCTTTTCTCTCATTTTCAAAGCTTGACATGAAGAGCTAAGGTCTGAGACTTGCTTAGGAGGCTAGTATAAGTGATGATAGACCCATACTGATTGAAAATAATCATGGTGACGATATTTTTGTGTAACACAAGCCTTTTTGACTTAACGGTGCTATTAAGCAGACGCGCACCTATGCATTATATTATACAGGGTGCACCAATAAACATAAGTCATTTTTTTTTAAACAGACATGGTCGAGAAGGTTTAGATCTAATTCAAGAAGTGATCCGTCTACTTTACATGTCAAACACCTTATATATAGTAACACAAACCCATTAAATCTAAAATTCCTAAAATGTAAAGTCCTAATTGAGAAGTGGTAGATGGAGTTAAACACTAAGGTGAAATTTTTCAGTCACATGAGCAAGAAGAAGCAAGGTCTTTTTGTGTTTTTGTTTTTAATTAAATCTAAGTAGGAACAAAGATTGAAAGTTTTTTTATTAGTAAAATTTTTAGTATGCAAGGTTTTTATTTTTATTTTTATTATTTATTTTTTCTAAATTTTAATTAAATCTAACATAAATTGTAAAAATATTTATTAGTTAAATCAACAGTAAAATTTAAAATTTTTACTGTTGATTCTAAGTTGTTCCAAAGTATTATGCTACTCCACAATGCTCCCAATATGTCTCTCTTGCGAATCTCCCCCTTTAAATTTTGGGAAAAATAATGAAATAGTGAATGACTTCTTACTATTTACTAGACTATGATATTAGATTTTGAAAAATAAATTACTACTCATTTTTCAATTTGAAAAAAATAAAATCGTGCCCTTTTTTCTCAGTTTTTCGCAACATATGTGTGTTTCATAGTAAAAGCACTAGTGTGTTTAAGAGTACCACACACCGATTACCATAACTTAGCGGTCCACTAAATTGTTTTAAGGCATTGATATGATAGAATTCATTTTTTACTTTTGAAATCCTAGAAACAGTGTGGTTATTATTTTAACACATCAGTGCAGTTATTATTTAAATGCATCGATGCAGTTAGTTTTACAAGAGCACCACTATTCTTTAAAAGTTATGTGAATTTTTATTTTCACATAAAATCACATATTCATCCCAAATTATCCTTTAGGATGCATCCACATGGGTTACAGTAGTTCATATTATACATTTCCGCTTAAAGTCACCTTATTCTTGAAAAATGGTTTGAAAACTATATTGAAATTTAGATTGTGGTTATATGGTTCTCGAAATCAATCTTAGGTATATAAAAAAAAATTATCACTGAATTTGCTCAAAATTAGGGAGAAAATCTCATAATATGAAATGGCCAATTTTTAAAATTCCAGCTGGTTCCATATTGATCAAAGTCCTTCACGAACTTCTCCTTTTGCTATTGGGATATTCCGACACATAGGAAATAGTTAAGTATAACTTGGTCTAGTATAGAGTTAGGTAAAGTGTGTTTCTTTCCTATGTACTTTTGTAACTTACAATCCGACGGTCACGATATGTAGTGATCCAATGGTTCATTCTCTCCTCGGTATTACCGAACACTTGATCCGTGGCTTAGCACCTGATTGGTCCATGATCTCTATTTAAAGAGCATGGAGGGTCATTTGTAGGTTAACTGTTCATGAGAGAAAGCTTATGTAAATTTTCATTCTTTGATTAATAAATTGCCTGAAGTGGCCACGTTGGCTCAGGCCGTGGACTTTTTCCCTCTTTGAGGGTTTTAACCACGTCAAAAATACTGGTGTATTGATCTGTGATCTGTTTGTGAGCGGTGTCCTTTGGTGTTCTGACTGAGGAACTTACCCTGTAAATTCCTACATTTCCATCTCAAGTAAGTTCAAATTTCATTTATATTTTCATTATCTAATTGAATTTATATTTTTTATCCATGTCAGTATGACTAAAAATGTATCCAAATTTAGGATGACTTCCTCATTAGGCTCAACATTAATGCCTCGTTGCATGAAATCTTTACGGACGAAGTTTGTAAGTGGGAACTATGACCAAATATCTCGCAATTCCTATGGTCAATTGGTCAAAAACACATCCTAACATGGGATTGATTGATAAAAAAGGGGTATATTGGGTCGTCCCAATGTCTGTTGTGTGAGTAGAATGAAGAAAAAATGAATCACTTACTGAATGAATGCCCGGTAGTGGAAGTGGTATGGTCAGAGGCCAAAAATATCTTTGGACCGATAAATCATGTGTAGCATAACCCGGTAACTACGGTAAACAATTGGAGGCTATCCCAATTCAAGAACCCAATCGCTAATAGAGCATTAGGAGTCAAATTTAATGGTTCATGATATATTACATAATAGCTAGAAAAAACAAATGGAAGAGCACATATTGGACTTTAAATATGATCTCCAAATTGCATGGCAACAATCAAACACATGTTTCAAAATTTCAAAGAGAAGAGTGAGCAGGTTGAGGATTATTTCTAGGGATTCAATGAACATCTTTAGGTAGCTTTTGACCATTCTGGAAAATAGGTGGTAGGGATTTCTTTATTTAAGGAAAATGACAGTTTTTTAGGGCAACAATTAATTACATATTTAAAGGCAAATGATTAACATCCCAAGAGGAAAATCTCATACCTTAATGCAATATTTGAGGATTAGATCCAAATTTCTTGCAAGTAATTAGAGATTGTTTTTATTTTTAGTTTATTGTTATATTTTGATTCCAAAAGGCTACGTAATAGCTGATAGATTTCTTTTTCTATAAATACTAGCAATTTCAATGTAATAAGGGTCAGATTTTGGTGCTAAAATCCCAAGCTTGTAATTTGTAAAAAAGATTTGATATTTCCAAGTTTAATCAAAGATGTCTAGTTCTAGAAACTAGCAGCATTGTGTCAAATGTGAGTACTTATAGTTTCATTATATTTTTCCTTCATATATCTTGAAGTTGTGTGGAACATCGATAGAGGTTAGAATGATAATTAACCCCCTTGACATCCCCTACAAAGTTATGTTCAATAATGAGTAGATCAAATAGACAAAATGTCAATATTGTTCCCTCTTGTTAGGATCCTATAATTTATAGGATCAATGTTCATTGATTATTTACTTTAAGTATTTCAGATTGTAAATAATATAGCTTTCTGCAAATGATTTCCAAAAAAAGAGATAGAAAAATGAAAAGAGGGTATAAATACAAAAAACGAAGAAAATAAAAAGAAAATAAATGATAAATGAACCCCACAAAAAAAAAGAATAAATCTGAAAGTGATGCTATCTTAAAAGCCATTACTAGCCTTCTGGAATTGTAAAAGAATAAATAGATGAAATTGTGTGTAGCTTGTTTAAAATGCCACAATCCTTTTCTGCTTGAGACATACAGTTTAATCATGCTCGGGTTGTTTTCAATTTATGTCAATTAGGTTAGAGTGACTAAATTAGCCAAACAGTTTAATCTTGGTTAATATTAGATAGGTAGAAATAGGTGAATAAAGTTAATCCAACTGTTTAATCTAGATTAGTTTAGTTAATTAGATTAGTCTAGAGTTTGAAATAAATATTCTTTATCTCTGAGAATAAAAATTGAAGGGGTTTGCACACTTAAATGCACCCACATTTGCTTTTGGATAGCATTAGAATAAGAAAATGAAGTTTCATGCAATAAGTCCAAAGTATTTCCTTAGCTAAGGTTTTGGACTTTGGGTTATGTTTCATGCGCTTGAAAAGATATGGCGGGGACCACCAATATCAAACTTCCCCTTACTCACCCATCCCTGATTATTCCCCACATACATTTGATGGCCCACGATAGGTTTCACATCCCCCCTAAGTGACAATGTTTAACGATGAGGGGGATTCGGTTCGAAAAGCAATTTACCGCCCTCAACGTGTCACCACCAGGTGAGTTCAGACCCCCCTTCCATAAACCAGATACCACCGCATCCCCCCTCTGAAAGTGGTATTGCCTTCCTACTAACTCGCATTCCCGCCAACGGTTGCCTTGACGTCTCAGCGCAGCTGCCACTCCCGTCACGCTACCTCACCCTACATCCCATCACTCCCGCCGACGGTCCCACTCCACTCATCCCCCAACCCCCAGCTGCCACGTCTAAGACCGTTTCAACCTCCATTAACTTCTTATTCATTCACCCGTGCCATTACAGGAGTTAATGCCCCAAACAGACCATTGATCCAATGGTTAAGACAAGTTCATTGTAGATATATATGAACGTTATCACTCTGATTCAGTTTCTTTCCATCGCTCGTTCACTAGTGCTCCTACCACTCTCTATTGTAATTTTTCCGCAAAATTTTCCTTGCCTATCATTCATCAATTGGTAGAGGTTTGCCACTCAAAAATCCCGCCAATCATTGGACACTCAACGACTTCCTGTGGTTGCAGTCTTTGATTCTCTATTCTGCAACCACCATGGCACCTAAAACTACCCCTGTGATCAATCCAATTCTCAATCCCCCTATTGATTTAGACCATACCCCACTTGTAGACTGAGATTACAAAATCACCAAAACATAATGTGAAATTTGACTTGTTCAAATTGTGTTGTTGGTTTCGAGATAATTTCCTCTATCAATCTGATGAGATACATCTTTGGAAATCCAGACTCCCTCTATTTTCTATTCCCCACTCCTATCATTTTCTAGACTTATTCCTAATATTCCAAGCCTCTTACCTTGCAAGAAAGAGGGAAATTATCTTCGAAAATGGTGAAATTATCTTCACCAGCACAACTAACAACATTAATCAAATGTTGTAGGTTATCCACTGTGATTGCCTCTCCCCTTTCTCCATTGAATCTCTCAAAGAAATTTACCAGAAGTTAACTCCCCCCATAGAGCTGCCATATTTGAAATCTCCCTCCCTGAAGACTCTCAACTCCCTAAGAAAAATCCCCCATATCCCTCTTCTATGTTCCCTCAAAGGACAAGACATATTATTTCAGTTTTGTCTTCCATTCTTTGTTATTACTTAGATGAGTGGGTAGATGGGCCTATTCTAGGCTTTTTGTCCACCCTTTATTCAGAAGAAGGACAATCAGTCACCTTAGACTATGGTCACTTATCAAATGTAATTCATGAACAATTCCTTCAGTTTTTAACTGAAGGAATGTTCAGATATTCATCCATTTTTGTGTATATGTTTATATTTTTCCAAACATATAATTCATTCTCAGTGCAGAAACATGATCAGTAATGAGAGCCACAATTAGTTTTTTTCTGGACATCCTTAGTCAGAAAACAATCACAGGAATACAACTTTTCAGAGTTCATTGGCCAATTTGTATATCCAACCACTTGTGTGTTAAGTGGCTAGCAGGTTCCAAGGATTAGTGAAGAAATTCATAAGGTTTTACAGCTCAGTGAACATGTCAAAACAAGAGATTGGTACCTTTACCAATCATTCATAGAGATGTTAGGAAATTTACCCAATAACATAAATAATTACTGAGAGGAATATATATAAGAAATAACCAGCAGCAACCATAAACACATAAACACACATGTTTATCCGGGAAAACCCCAAATCTGGGGAAAAACTCGATCATAATGAAATTTCGTTATCCTTGGCCAAAACCCTGGCCAATCCAGCCAAGTGAGCCTTCACCGCTCACCTCCAGGCCTTGCGTTACAATGAAGTCCTTCCAGCCTTTTATAGGCTCCATTACATATAATACCACGGGCAGAATACCATGGGTGCACAATACCATGTGCCCCAAAACCATCACTATTTAACCTCCTTTGACTCTATCTCGAGTCAAGTTTACTTAACAATTCTCCCCTTAAAATTGACTTGGGGTTCCTTGACTAACTCTTGCGAAACCTGCTAAGTGAGACAATCCCGTTCACTCTAGCTCTTAACCCCCTCAAAGTTTTTACCTGGGGTATTGTTAACTCGACATCGCCCCTATCACCTAGGTCTAACCCATACTTTACCAGTGATTACCCAGGGGTACACATGCCTTACCAGGTCTTACAGTAGTATGCCCATTTACATGCAATAATTTTGACTTCATTAATTTTTTTTTTTGTTTATTGTTGCTGCTATTCTAACCCATCTTCTGTCAATTGCAGGCATCCTTGTTTTGTTTCTTTGCTGCCTTCTTGCCAAGTTTAAATGCCTTTAAATTCTGAGATGAATCCTTGAAACCCTCACCTGGGTGGACTTCACCAGAAGGCCTTGATCTGGATCTGGAGCGTGATAACATGCGATGCTTCTTGTTTGGTTGATCTATATCCATGGCATCAACATTCTCTTCCATGCCACTTGACCTTTCTCGCTTACGACCTCACCAAGACACAGATTTTCTCTGAGCTCTCCCTATTGTTGCTGAAGGATCCCACAACAACAACTACTCCTCCTCCTCCTGATCCTCTACCTCTAGTCTCTTCGCTTGCAACAACTCTTTCATGGCCGCTACAGATTGCAGCTTCCTCGCCTTCATCTATCTGCCTTTGTAGAACCTTGTTTTGGCTGCATTTAGATTAGATTTGTGAACAAACTATGCATCAATCCTTTCAATGTCTACCAGGCTAAATAACCCTTGGCAACAAAAGCATTTTTCTGAAGCCAATACACAACCTTTGGCTCTGATACCAATTGTTAAGAAATTTACCCAATCACACAAATTAATTACGGAGAATTACTGAGAGAAATAAATATATAAATAACTAGTAGCAACCATAAACACATAAACACACATTTTTATCTGGCAAAACCCCAAATCTGGGGAAAAACCTGATCATAATGAAATTTCATTATCCTTGGCCAAAACCCTGGCCAATCCAACCAAGTGAGCCTTCACTGCTCATCTCCAAGCCTTGCGTTACAATGAAGTCCTTCCAGCCTTTTATAGGCTCCATTACATATAATACCACGGGTAGAATACCATGGGTGCACAATACCATGTGCCCCAAAACCATCATTGTTTAACCTCCTTTGACTCTATCCCGAGTCAAGTTTACTTAACAAGAGATTAGAGTGTATGGTTTAGAGCTACCACCATACAAACTACCCAAATATTTTCCAATGAGGATATTTTACTTGGAATATATCAGGTAGATAATTCATTCTGACAATATTGATTTTGTGGAAGCCAAGAATAAATCCCAGTTCAGGATCAAGACACAAATCAGACCCTTCATCTACAACAATAGAGCAACAGGAGAGGAAGCAGACCTCCTGTTGAAATAAATGAACTTTCCCCTCAGTTTCACTTGGTATTATGAACCCTTTGGGCTAATTTCCAAGTTGAGAGTAGAATAAAAAACTACACCATATGTGCACACTAGGAGGCCTGAAATAGAAAAGTATATGAACCAGCATACTTGGGTGGAACATACATTGCAGGAGGTCGAGGAGTAGATTCTTTCAAGGACAACTTCAAAGACTCCAATGCCCAAAGAGAAAACAGATAAGAGAGCAAGAGAGGATGATTCTCCAGTCACCGAATATATACTAAGAATCTTAAAATATATACTAAGAAGATTCAATCAAGCTCCGATTTTAAAATAGAATTTCCATCACTAGAGGACACACAAGGCACTATTTTTCTCTCAGGTTTGAAAACTTTCAAGCAGGACAACTGTACAATAGAATCTCCATCATCTTCCTCAGTTACAAAATATATTCCATCTACTATCCCTCAAACACTAGAAACATATATAGAGCATAGATAGTTGGACATTTTTCAGAGATACAAGGAAATCAAGCAGAGGAAGGAGGCCATTCACAATAACATATCAGCCCGATTCAGAAAGAAATCCTCATCTATTCAGAATAGACTCATCTCAACATATGATACCAAGAAGGGAAGAATGCATATGGAATTCTTGTAGGCCCAGGTCTCTCAACCAAAGTCAGTAGCAGATTTCAAACAAACCACTTTTGAATTTCAGGTAAAGGATGTCCATCCTTTGGATCAAATTGATATGCACATGCAAGCTGGAGAGATGGTGTATTTGACTTTCACTCAGCTTGTTATCACTACCTCAAAATTACAGCTTACTCTAAATAATTTGTAGTCTCAACTCAAATTGGAAAAAATCTCCTCAATTGCCAAAGATACCAGAATCAAATATTTGGAGGAAATGGTGGTCAAATCCGACCTTGATACAGACAATTCCAAATCTATAGAAGAAATAATTAGAAAGAAGAATGATGATATTGTAGCATTAAAGAAGCAATTGAAGCTGCCAGCAATAGAAGACCCTCAGGCCAAAGAACTTGGAGAGACAGAGCTACAAAAGTAAGAGATGCTCAAGCTTCTAGTAAAACAAGGTGCCCGGATTCAAGCAATGGAAGCAAAAACGGATAAGCTAATAAAGGAAAAGGAACATAATTCGCATATTACAATTGTTCCTCTTAACATAGTTCCTATTGCATCTTTGCTACAGACAGGTTTCCCTACAACAACCACTACAGTGGGAACATCATCCTCAACAGTGCTTCCCACATAAGTTGTGGATGACTTAGTGAAATTAGCACAATCTATGGAAAATATATCTATACAGGAAGAAGAGATAAAGAAACTGAAACTGGAGATAAAGATTTTACAGTATCAGAGTCTAAGGTTTCAAAATGCTTACTTGAAAGAAACACAGAAGACCCAGACATTGTCCCAAAGATTACAGAAAATGGAAAAAGATTGTGCCATGGGAAATACATTGGCACAGGTGAAGGAAAATATCTAGAAAACGATTATGAAGACATGGGAGAATTTTGACCTTCGATCCAAATCATCTTTTAACAAAAGGAGCTTTTTGTAAGGTCGAATGAAGCCTTTGAGCATGTTAGAAAGCAGCTAGGAGATAAACCAAATGAAGCCACCATGCTGATTAAATTGGTAAATTCCAAGAACAATAAATAATCGGAAGAATTAGAAATTGAAGACAAGACTGAAACAATTTTAGAAGTCAGGAAAGTGATGATTAAAAGGAACTTGATGAGATAGCTTGAAGAGAAGGGTAAAAATATGAACACAGGTATACAAAGATTCTTGCCAAGTTGGAGCCTCTCTACAAGAAAGGACTTCCAACCCTGTTAGTGATTAATGAAAATCTCAGAATGTGGCCAGATTACAGTGCATATATTATGAACAAGGTGATATATAGCTCAAAATTTACAGCCAAAAGACTCAGCATGATAGAAAAGGCATTCTTGGAAGCACTATCATAAGATTTTGACATCTAGTATGCAATTCCAAACTTGTTCATCACCCGATTGACATTTGCTACGTGTTAGGGTCCTATAATTATTATAGGGTCACTTGAAAATGATTAATATATTTCAGACGTTGTAAATGATATTCCATATTGTAAATTATTTCCAAAAAAGGTCAAAGCATAAAAAAAAATAGAAAAATATGCTTGCAAGACAAAATGCAACATTAAAGCATAATTAATTATGTTTAGATTAAATTAATCACATCATTTAAATGTGATTAAATAAAACTATAATAAAGGCCTTGGTACTATATTTTGATTTTATTATATGGTTGAAAATGACAAAAAGGGATTTTCTCACATGGGGTTAGACAGTTGCAGCTTTTTTGCTCTTCAATCCTCTCACTCCATAGATCGACGGCTCACAACCCTTTTTCCCCCCCCTTCTCCATCCTAGCTTTACCATCAGGGGGGGTCCAAAAAGGTGGTTTTACCTCACCGGTCCCACGCTATGTGTCTTCGCCTTTGCATTTCGCAACCCCCCTCACAATACCGCTTACCACTCTGACCCCCCTCCAAAAACTGCTTACCACCTTCCTTCTTACCACTCTCCTTTCCCACCATCTTTCCCACGCACTCTTGGTTATTGATCTGAAAATCACTTGTGAGTGACCTCATTTAGTTAATTAATGAATGAAGGTATTACAGACTCATGTGCTGGTGTGTGTCTACGTTATTTTAGGCAACAGATCGATCAAATTTCAAAATACACAGACGTTGGAAGAATGGAAAATAGTAAAAGAAACATAGTAAGCAAATGCAAGAACACAACAGATTTAATAAGGAGTTCACCCTATTCTCCAGGGCTACATCTACGGTCCAACTTTCAGTGGTGGCCTTCCTTTATTGTGTCATTAAAGCAGAGATTTACATTGAGGAGCTCAATTTGAGTCTCTTGAAATAGATAATGCTTGGTAGGGTGGTTCTTGGATTCCCCAAGCCACTAGAGTGCACAAAATATTTCCCTTTCCAAGTCTTGACCTCTCTGGTCTTTAATGGGAGGAGACCAAAGTGGTGCTCAATTCCCGACAGATCCTCACTGGGATTTTCTTGAACCTCTCAAGCCTTTTGTCTGCTTGATGCTACCTTCGGTCAGCTCGGCTCTCTATTTCCTGCTTCTTGCTTCACTGTCTTTTCTTTACTCTCGCTCTCTCTGTATTCTTCTTCTGTCTTCTCTCTTCGTTTTCTGTTCTATGTTTGTTCATGGCTTAAATCCAATCTGTCCTTGACTATTTCATTCCTCTTCTTCCCCTTCGGTTCACCTACTGTTGTTCGTTTGGATTTCCCTACCTCTACATCATCGCCATCATCCACAAGGAAGTGGCCACCTCTCCTCTCACGAATTGCGCCAGCTCTTCCTTTACGGTTCGGTAATTCAGTTACACTGTGGAATGTATCATCCGCCAACTCAACGGTCAAATCAGACTTCAGAATTTTATATGTCATGGCTTAATTCCCTTGCCAAATCTGGTTTTCCCATCGGGTGCAATCTCTACCGTTAGATCTGGAGTCCCCAGATCCCATGGTGTTTACTCATTTCACGTGGTTGACTTGCTTGACCGTTAGTGCACGTTGAGAGGCAATTTTCTCTCTCATCCGCTAGACACGCATCATGTGCTGAATGGAATCACTCATTTTTAGCCAAATCCACTTACCGCCCAAGGATGCCCCCGATATACCAACGGTTTTGGAGAGCGGGACCCACCTTGCGCCTTAGCACTTTCCACATGGTTTCCTGGCTTCCCATGCGACCGAGCACTTGGGGCCTTTCCTTTTCAAGGGGTTTTTCCCAACGATTAGAAATGGCCTTCGTTTCTCGATCTAGGCTTCCCAACTACTAGTTTTGCCTCCTGCGCAGTCTCCATGGGCCTCAATCGGCGCGCTTTGACCGAGGTCCTCGTCGTTCCTTGCAAGCTGCAAACTACCACTATCCAGAGGTCTTCCTAATCACTCTTTGTTCATAAAGTTCTGAGGTCTGTCCTGATTTAGTACAGTCATGGTACTTTGATAATTTTTCATGGATCCAATTTGGATCACGGTATTCCCACTGAAAAGGTTTTGGACCACCAAAAGTTGGTTTTCAAGCATCGAATAAGTGAGGATACAATTGTCTCACTTGTCTAATCTCTATCCACTTTGCACTGCTCAGCTTTAAACCCTTGAGCCCAATTCTAAGGTACTTAACATCTCCTCTACGCGTCGTCCTCACCTTCTTGTCTAGAATTGTGTCTTCCCGCAATTCATTGAGATATTCAGGTAGCAGGTCATCAATAGAAGGCATTTGACTCTGCTCTTTGGGATCCTCAATTAATGAAGGCTCAAACAATCTCAAGCAATCCGCATTTATGACTGAGTAGATGTGCATGTAAGCTGGTAGATCAAGGCGAAAAGCATTCTCACCAATATTCTCAAGTATCTTTAAGGGTCCATACCTGATAGGCTTTAGCTTTTTACCTTCACCTTTCATTCTTTCCTTCTTGATATACAACCAAACTTGGTCACCAACTTGGAAACTAGGCTCCATCCAATGCTTGTCATGCCTTGCCTTGTATTTGGCTTGGCTCTTTTCTAGTTGTCCTTGTACTACCTGGTGGATCTCTTGGATCTGTTCAATGAACCTAGTTGCCCTGTCCACATCACTGTGTCCATCAACTGTGGTATCTTTACCAAAGATAAAATCCAAAGGATACCTTGATGTGAAACCAAAATAGGTCTCAAAAGGAGATCTTTGTGTAGAAGAATGTTTTTCTCTGATGTAAGCATGCTACACATAACATAAATGTTCATCCCAAAGCTTAGGATGCTTGCTGCAATATCCTCTGAGTAATTGGATCACTGTCTTGTGAACTACTTCTGTCTGGCCATTAGTTTGTGGATGAAAAGCTGTGATTTTCTTCAGTTTGGTGTCCATCAGTTCCCATAGACTTGACCAAAAATTCCCCACAAATCGAATGTCTCAATCAGATACAATGGAAGTGGGTAATCCAAACTGAACCCATACATGTTCAAAGAACATTTTTGTAGTTTGTTTAGCTGTAATCTGTTTATTACAAGGTATCAAAATACACATTTTGCTGAACCTATCCACAACAACATATAGATAATCATGACCCTTTCTAGATTTAGGCAGTCCTCCAACAAAATCCATGGAAACACTTTCCCAAGGGTGAGAAGGAACAAGTAATGGAGTGTACAAGCCTAGTTTTCTATTGTTGGGCTTGCTTTTAGCACACATGGTACACCCTCTTACATATCTAGAAACTGTCTCCTTCATTTTTGGCCAATAAAAAAATCTTTGTAGCTATGCAACCGTTTTACTTACCCCAAAGTGAACTGATATCAAAGAAATGTGTGCTTCTCTAATTATCTTTACTCTTTTGGTTTGTGGAATGCATAACTTCCCAAAATGATATAAGAGTCGGTTCTTTACATGATAATCCAATTCTTCTACTCGTTTTCCTTGACTTAAAGTTGCATATACATCCTTAAAGTCTATATCTTGAGCACATTGTTCAATGTAGCTTTCATGTAGCACAGAATTATGCTTAAGTATACTAGATGAATTTATAATGGGTCTAGATAGCATGTCTGCAACTTTATTGTGTATGCCCTTTTATATTTGATGACTAAATGAAACTGTTGTAGAAAACCCATCCATCTATAGTGCCTTGATTGCTGCAACTTAGTTTGGGAGTGTAGATATTGAAGTGGTTGATGATTAGTATGTATCACTGTCTCTTTGCCCATTAAGTAATGTTTCCACTTGTTCACACTTTGTACTAATGCATACAATTCTTTATCATATGTAGGATAGTTAACTACTGCAGGATTAAAAGTCTCATAATGATAACATATGGGTTTACCGTGCTGTGTCAACACTGCTCTCATGGCATAGTCACTGGCATATGTTTGGATCTCAAATGGTATTTGAAGATCAGGTAGTGCTAGTACAGGCGCTGTACTAATCTTTTCTTTCAAGGTGTCGAAGGCTTTCTGTTGTTTGCCTCCCCACTGAAACACCTTGTTCAATCCTGTTAAAGCATGTAAGGGAGCTACAATTAAGGAAAAGGTAGAAATGAACTTCGTCCAATATTGTGCTGCTCCTAAGAAGCTTCTAACTTCTGTAGCAAATTTGGGTTTATGCCAATTTACAATGAATGCCACCTTAGAGGGATATATCTTCAATTCACCACCCCCTACTATATGACCCAAATAATCCAATGATGTTTTGCCAAATTCACATTTTGAGAGTTTAACATGAATTTTTTCTCTTTTCAAAACATCTAGTGTCTGCTTAACATGCTTTAAGTGTTCTTCCCACGTTTTGATAAAAATCAAAATGTCATCCAGATACACAATGAACAAATCATCAAGAAAAGGTCTGAGTATATCATTCATTAATCTCATGAAAGTAGCAGGAGCATTAGTTAATCCAAAAGGCATAACCAACCACTCATACAATCCCTACTTTGATTTGAAAGCAGTCTTCCATGCATCTTGTTCTGCAACTCTGACCTGATGGTATCCAATGTGCAAGTCTAGCTTGAAGAAGTAAACAAATTCTTCAATTGATCTAAAAGATCATCCATGCGAGGAAGGGAATAACATTTTTGATAGTTATCTTATTCAGTGCTTGGTGATCAATGCACATTCTCCACGAACCATCTTTCTTTCTCACCAAAACGATTGGTAACCCATATGGTGATGTGCTAGGTCTGATGAAGCCTTTCTCGAGCAACTCCTACACCTGCTTCTTGATTTCAGCATTCTCTAAAGCGGACAACCTGTACATTCCAATGTTAGGCAATGGAGAATCTTGCTACAAAATAATATCATGTACTATTTCCTTTTTGGGTGGCAAACCTTCAGGTTCTTGAAACAAGATATCATACTCTGAAACAACCTTTTCTAAATCAGCTTGCTGTTTAGCATTACAACCTTCAGATACATTGGTTTTATCAGGTTTCTTTTCCTTTATAACCATAAGTAAGAATTTTTTGCATGAATTTACCCTTCGCTTCATCTGCCCTGAGTTTATGAGAGTATAATTATTCTTGAGCTTATGAGATCTTACAAAGTATTTGATTCCATCTTTAACAAGTAGATACTTTTTCTCAGCTCTATAGAAAATAGCTTTTCTATCATACAAGTAAGGAATTCCTAAAACAATTCCACATATATCCAAAGGAATTATGTCTAACTCAACCTCATCTACAAATTCTAACCCAAAAGAAAACTTGAGTTTGCATTGTCTAGTCACTTGTAGTTGTGCTTTATCATTTAACCATCCTAATGGGTATGGTTTCTTGTGAGGTGTAGTTGCTAATCCCAACTTCTTTACAATTGCTTCAGAAATCAAATTTACTTGTGAGCCGCTATCAAAAAAAGTATCAATCTTTTGATGTTTGGAAATAACTCGAATATGGAAAATCTCATGTCTTTTTCTCTCATTTTCTTCATCAATAGTATATTGTGCAAAATTACTAGTAGATGCTTCAGAATTCTTACCTCTTATACATGTGGCTGCAAATGGTTGTTTCATCTCCTGAGTCTAACCCCAAATCTTTTTGAATAGCTGCAACAGTCTTCTTCTTCTTTCCCTTGAACTTCTTAGGTCTTAGCTTTGGATGAAGAATCCAACAATGCTCATCATCATGCCCATCCTTTTTACAATGAGTGCATGAAGATTTGGTTTTCTGTGCAGTGTTCGCCTTCCTTGCTTTCCATTTCTGCTTTCTTTTCTCCTTATTCTTGCCTGTAGTGGGTTGGGATGATCCCCCAATTTTTGGATTTCCATTCTTTCCTCTAGCCTCTAGGTGAGTATCTTGTACAGATACCTCATCTATACTAGTGGGAATAAACATGAGGATAGTGTGCCTCATGTAGCTGTGTAGACCACCAATGTACTTCAACAAAGTCTCAGGTGAGTCTAATGAGATCCTAGAATCAATGCTCTCTTTCTAAATTCTTGAGTATACCCTTGCACACTTTGCGCTTGCAACTATCAAAGGGTTTTCCAACTCATCATGGCTTGCTTCATGTAGGCCAATGGATCAAACTGCTTTTTTATTGCAGAAACAAATTCACTCCAGACAGGGATAGTCTTACCATGTCTTTTCATTCAACTTGGGTCCTGCCTTCCCACCAAACCAAGGCAGTGCCTCCAAGGCATAGGCTTGCCATTTGAATATTTCTCTTGTTTGAATCGATATTCTACACTCTGCAATAAACATCAATTTGTCTAATCCAATTGTCCAGCTTTTCTGCATTCAACTCTCTGTCATATATAGGTAAATCGAATTTAACATCTAGTTTGATCAAAGATGTTTTCTTTTTAGGGCTATCAGGAGGTGTGAGAAAGCTTTCTTTTGACATTTTTCTCCAAGGACAAACTCTCCCAATTTTAGGATTAGTTTCGACCAACTCTCGTTCTCCTAATTTGAGCTTTGATCTAGTTAGCATTCAACAATTAAACCAACACAAGCTTGTATACCCTTAATAGCCTAAAGCTCTGATACCATTTGATCTAAAAATCACTCATGAGTGACCTCAGTTAGTTAATTAATGAATGAAGGTATTACAGACTCATGTGCTGGTGTGTGTCTATGTTATTTTAGGCAACAAATCAAACATATTTCAAAATACATAGACACTGGAAGAATGGAAAACAGTAAGAGAAACACAGTAAGAAAATGCAAGAACATAAAGGATTTAATAAGGAGTTCACCCTATTCTCCAGGGCTATGTCTCGGGTCCATCTTTCAATGGTGGCCTTTCTTTATTGTGTCTTTAAAGTAGAGATTTACAATGAGGAGCTCAATTTGAGTCTCCTGAAATAGATAATGCTTGGTAGGGTGGTTCTTGGATTCCCCAAACCACTAGAGTGCATAGACTCTTTCCCTTTCCAAGTCTCAACCTCTCTAGTCTTTAATGTGAGGAGCCCAAAGTGGTGCTCAATTCCCGATAGTTCCTCACAAGGATTTTCTTGAACCTCTCAAGACTTCTATCTGCTCGATGTTGCCTTCAGTCAGCTCAGCTTTTTGTTTCCTACTTCTTGCTTCACTATCTTTTCTTTGCTCTCTCTCTCTCTCTCTATCTTCATCTTCTGTCTTCTCTCTTTGTGTTCCATTCTCTGTCTGTTCATGGCTTAAATCCAATCCGTCCTTGACCATTCTATTCCTCTTCTGCCCCTTTGGTTCGCCTGCTATTGTTCATTTGGAGTTCCCTACCTCTGCGTCATCACCATCATCCACAGGGAAGTGGCCACTTGTCCTCTCACGAACTGCACTAGCTCTTCCTTGACAGTTTGGTAATTCAGTTACACTGTGGAATGACTCATCCGCCAATTCAGTGGTCAAATTGGACTTCAAAATTTTACATGCCGCAGCTTAATTTCCCTGCCAAATCTAGTTTTCCCATCGAGCACAATCTTCGCCGTCAGATCTGGAGTCCCCAGATCCCATGATGTTTTCTCATTTCGTGTCTTTGACTTGCTCGATCGTTAGTGTGTGATGAGAAGCAGTTTTCTCTCTCATCCGTCAGACACGCATCATGCGCTGAATGGAATTGCTCGTTTTCAGGAAAATCCGCTTACCGCCCAAGGATGCCCCCAATATACCACCGGTTTTGGAGTGTGGGACCCACCTTTTGCTTTAGCGCTTTCCCCACGGTTTCTTGGCTTCGCATGCGATCGAGCACTCAAGGCATTTCCTTTTTGAGGGATTTTTCCCAGCTAATTGCGCATTAGAAATCGCCCCCATTTCCCGATCCAGGCTTCCCAACTATTAGTTTTTCCTCTTGCGTGATCTCCATGGGCCTCATTCAGCGTGCTTTGAATGAAGTCCTTGTCATTCCTTGCTGGCTGCAAACTGCCACTCTCCAAACGTCTTCCTGATTGCTCTTTCTTCATAAATTTCTGAGGTTTGTCCTAATTTGATAGAGTCATGGTACTTTGATAATTTTTCATGGATCCAACTCAGATCAGTTATGTTACCCTCTGTTCCCCGACTGCCATGTCACCTCCCGCATCCATGTCATTTCATCTGTTTCATGATCAGTTGAAACTATGCTTTTTCCTATACACTACATTGATTTCAAACATGGTTTCCAAATAAATGAGGACGAATTTTTAGAAACTGAAAGAGTTTTTTTTTGCCAACATCCTCATGCACAACAACCTATCTCAATTTTATAACATCTATTATGGTTTGGGATATACATATGAAGCTCTGCAAACATATTTTCTCAAATTTTCTTGTTTAGTAATACTTTTATAGAACATATTGTGGCCAATCAGAGATGACTCTTGAGAAATTGGAGGCATTGGGTGTTCCTAAGATTCCAAATTACAATAACCTACTTCATATTTTACACATCTATTACATAATGAGAGATACATTTACATCTTTACATCCTATTTTTTGAACTGTGCAAAGTCCTATTTCAGTCACCTTTTTGTAGAGAGTATTGGGAAGAACTGGAGCTGAATTTTGGGGAACGGAGAGAGATTTATTTCAATAACATATTTAGATACAATAATCTCTCTCACTTTTTACTTAGCTATCTCAGATTGAGATATACAAAGGGATGACTAGACTTTATTTTGCACAATTTCAGGAGGAGAATGCTTAAAGACAATTAGCCACCTCATCAACTAAGAGTTGCAATCAAATTCAAATTTCTCTTCTTTGTCAACATAAATCCATAATGATAATGTCAAGTAGATACACTAGTTGTGAATGTCTTACAATTCATTTCTATTTGTGTAAAACAGTTTAGGATATTTGTAAAAACATGTTGAGATTTTTATCAAGATATTTTAGTTTAGAATTTGTATAAATACTTAACCATTTGAAGTAATATATGTTGGGATTTGTAATGAGAAAGCCTATCATTAATTGTAAAGTTTTTCACTGAGTTCATGTGACCTTTTGTAGTAATACAAGACAAGTTGTTTCAAGATTCATGTGTCCTATCTATTGGTGAAGTGCATCTACTATTCTTTGTTTATTTTCTCTGTCTACCATGCTTATGTATTCTCTATTCTGAATTAATCAACAGAAGCTATGATAAATAGGATTCATTACCTAGAGTGCCCTATTTTGGCTGTTGTTGATTCTAAATGTTTTCCTTTGATATCAAGTTAAATAATTCTTAATTTCTCTTTAGATTCAATTGAATCTATTTTTCTTCTTCCACTTCATTTCATTTAAATCTAAGAGATCCAATAGTATGCCTACCTTGCCCTCTTTCACTTAAGCTTGATATTTCTGCAAATTGATCACCCTAAGCTCTTCTGACTCCATTGCCCAATGGACTTCAAGAGGGAGATGTTCCTTCCTTTTATGTTAGTCTAACTATTCATGATAAAATCTTGCACAATACTATGCTTGATTCACGGGCTTCCCACAATCTTATGCCAAAAGTAATTATGGAGAAGCTATTATTACATATTACCATAAGGTATAAAGACTTGTATTCATTTGATTCTAGTGAAGTTAAGTGCCTTGGACTTATAAAATATTTATGTGTAGATTTAGTCCAAATCCTAGCCAAAAGTGTACTTATGGATATAGTTGTTGCCGATATCCCACCCAAATATGGAATGTTTTCTTCCTGCTCCTGGGGAGCCAAACTCCAAGGAAATTTACAAATGGATATGTATTATGCAACAATCCTTGTCTTTCGTCAGAACAGAAGACTCTATAAAGAGAAACGCATGAAATTTATGGGCACCACTCAGGATAGGCCTATCAATTATCCTATATATTCTGTTCATTCCGATTTGGACTCATTTATTCTTTACAATGATGTAAGCACACAAGAACACATTCAAAACCATAGTATTGATTTTTGTCTCAATGCTGATGGTCAAACATTAATCACTGACTAGGATAATTCAATTGAAGTTTTGTGGAATTTGGGTTTTGATGGATCAATGAGTAAAAATGGAGCTGGTGTTGGTGTATGGGTTTCTAATTCATATACTCATCACTCTGAAGGTCACTCCTATAAATTAAATATTTAGTGTTGCAATAATGTCGTAGAGTATGAAGCCTTAATCTTAGGGTTTACAACTCTTGAAGAAACTTGGTGCTAAACAAATTTCCATTCATGGTGATTCTGAGTTAGTAATAAAACAAATCAAAGGAGAATACTCTGCAAAACATCCTAGGATGAGAGTCTATAGAAACATTGTGTTAGAATTTCTTGATTCTTTCACTGAATATAGTTTGTCTGTAGTTTCAAGAGATCAAAATACCGATGGTCTTGCTACTTTGGCAAGTACTTGTAAATTTTCATTTCGTCCTACTCATCCATATACTATCAAAGTGAAAAATAGCCCTACTGTACCTGATAACATTAGATACTGACAGGTTTTTGGAGATGATGCTCAGATTGAAAAATTTTGGTAGTCTAAAGATGAATTTGAAGATACTAATATAGATGTAGAATTCGATATAGAAGATAATGTACATACTAGTGTAAATAAATTAGAATTGCATGAAATAAATGAAGAAAAACAAGAAACAAATATTCGACAACTGAAAGACACCATCCTGCCTAGAGGGCTTTCTCCTTTAGAAGATTTATTTGATGTCAACAATGTAGTGAAGAAGCCGAAAATTGAACCTACTGGAGTTGGTGTTGAGGAACATAACATTGGGACTGAACTTCAACCCAAAATGATCAGACTATCTAAATCCTTGCCTCCAGCTGAAAAGCTGAAGTGCATTAAATTGTTCAAAGAATACATTGATGTTTTTTCCTTGAGTAATGAGGACCTAATATCCTATGACACCAATATCATACAACACAAAATGCTATTGAAAGAAGATCATAAACCCTTTAAACAAAAATTAAGGAGGATTAATCCAATGCTTATGCCTCTAGTTCATAAAGAGGTAAAGTGAATGTATGATGAAAAAATCATAGTACCACTGAGATATTCCAATGGGTGTCCAATTTGGTTCCCGCTCGGAAAAAGATTGGTGAAATTGGACTTTGCATTGACTTCCGTAATTTAAATAAAGCCTCTCTAAAAGACAACTGCCCTCTGTCTAAGATGGACCACATCCTATAGAAGGTAGTTGGATCTAGCCGGATTTCCTTGTTGGATGGATTTTCTGGTTATAACCAGGTCTTAGTACACCCAAATGATCAAGAGAAAACGACATTTACTACACCTTGTGGCACTTTCATGTATGTGAAACTGCCTTTTGGTCTAATGAATGTTGGAGCAAAATTTTAGAGAGACATGGATTTCACTTTTGTTGATGAAATGGATCATTTCATAGTTATATATCTAGATGAAATCATTGTTTTTTCTTTTTAAAGAGGTGAAAAAAACTTAAATCAACTCAGAAGAGTTTTTGAAAAATGTCAAAAATTTGGCATTTCCCTCAACCCCAAGAAAACATTATTCATCTTGTAATAAGTAAAATTGTTGGGAAACATAATTTCGAAAGAAAGAATAAAGATAGATCCTAGTAGAATAGGAGCTATACTCAAAATTAATCCCCCCGGGAATATAAAGGAAGTTCCATCTTTTATTGGACAGATAAATTTTCTAAGGAGATGCATTCTGAATTTGGCTGAACTTTTAAGGAATATTACCAATATGCTAAAGAAGGATACTGAGGTGAAATAGAACATGGAAGCTAGAAAATAATTTAATACTGTAAAGAAATATTTAACTCAGGCACCTGTGTTAATTAATCTAGATTTTACTAAATATTTTCTAATTTTTTCATTTGCTTCAGAACACATCATTGCTGCAGTTCTACTACAAAAGAACAATGAGGGCCATGAAAAACCCATTGCTTTCTTCATAAAAGCTTTGAGAGATGCAGCCTTGAAGTATGACATTATGGAAAAACAAGCCTTTTCTCTCGTAAAGGCCATAAAAGACTTTAGAGTGTATATTCTCCATTCACACATCATTGCTTTTGTTCCAAGCGCAGTAGTTAAAGATATACTTACTCAAAATGATACAAATGGGAAAGGGCGTAAGTGGTCTATTTTTATACTGGAATATGATATTGAAATCTGACCCACTAAACTCATCAAAGGTCAAGGGTTAGCAAAATCAATGGAAGAACCTAACTTGCATGCTTTAAATATAAAGTTTCTGGCAATATTTAATGAATTAGATGAGCTGATGACTCCAATGGTAGCAGATGCTTTTGCTACCTCTCCCTGGTATGTAGACATTATTTACGTGCTACATAATTTACAAGCTCCTCTTAGTTTAACTAAAACAAAGGCTAGATTTATCAAACTTAAAGCTGTTAAGTTTTGTATTTTGAATGAAAAAGTATACTGGAAAGATGTTGGTGGTGTTTTAGTAAACTGTTTATTGGAAAATGAAGCAAATAAAGTGATGCAAGAGTTCCATGAAGGAGACTGTGGTGGACACTTGTACTGGAAGACTACTGCAAATAAAATTTTGAGGGCAAGTTTTTACTGGCCCACCCTATTTTATGATATATAAACAAAAGTTAGTTCATGCCACAAATGTCAAATATTTGAAGGCAAGAAGAATATTTTGCCTTTAACCTTGAGGCCTATATCTACTAAAACCCCTTCCCAACAATGGGGCCTTGACTTCATAGGAGAAATCCACCCCGCCTCATCTGTCCAACATAAGTGGATTCTGACAGCCACTGGTTACTTTACAAAATGGATAGAAGCCATACCTACTAGACAAGCTTCTGATGCAATCATCATTAAGTTCCTAGAAAATAATATCCTTTCTATACTTGGTTTCCCTAGGGAGATTATTACTGACAATGCTACAACTCTCAGGTCAAAAAGGATGATAGATTTATGCAAAAATTTCAGATAAAATTGGGACATTCTACAACCTATTACCCTCAGGGAGATGGACTGGCAGAATCCTCCAATAATATCTTGGTTAACATTATCAAAAAGTTGTTGTAGGACAATAAAAAATCATGGCACAACAAGCTGGTTAATGCATTATGGGCAGACAGGCTTACTACCAAAAATTCAATAGGCATGTCCCCATATCAACAAGTTTGTGGGATAGATGTTGTTTTTCGAACTTTGTTAGGAATTCCTGTTTTAAATATGATCCAAAAGTTGCAGGTGGAACCAAATGATTTACAAAGGAGGATAAACCAGACCATCCATTTACATCGGACCAGAGAAGCAGTTCATAACAAAACTAAGTTAATCCAAGCCAGCATCAAGAAACCATTTGACCGAAGGAAAAAAGCTGATGAATTTCATATTAGTAATCATGTTCTGAAATGGGATTCTAGAAGGGAAGAAAAATGAAATCATGGTAAGTTCGACAACCTATGGATGAGACCTTACATTATTGATTGTTATGAGGTAATAATGCCTTTTTTATGAAGAACACAGATGGAACAAAAATATCTAGAGGACCTGTCAATGGCAGGATGCTCAAACATTATGTTTTTCAGGACTAACAAAGTGTTTTATCAAAATCACTGTTGATACCATTTACTTTTGTACTGTCATGAGTGGGTATCTTATACCTCAAAGTTGAAGCCCGTGGAGAAGGCCTTGTGCTTTGAGATATTTTTCCAGC
Organism: Pinus taeda; assembly: GCA_000404065.3. Taxonomy (NCBI): domain Eukaryota; kingdom Viridiplantae; phylum Streptophyta; class Pinopsida; order Pinales; family Pinaceae; genus Pinus; species Pinus taeda. Next base: position 34,921 of record APFE031584441.1, read on the forward strand.
ATAACTACAAAAATCATAAAAATTAGATGCAGTAAATACTAAAGATAAGGACGTCTATGGTGTTCTTGACACTTCACGAGGAAGTGCCATCCCCAACTAGAGCCACTGTTAGGGTCCTATAATTTATAGGATCAATGATCATTAGGTATTTGCTTTCAATATTTCAGATTGTAAATAATATATCTTTCTGCAAATGATTTCCAAAAAAATGAGATAGAAAAATGAAAATAAAAAATGAAAAGAGGGTATAAATACAAAAATAGAAGAAAAGAAAAAGAAAAGAAATTATAAATGAACCCCACAAAAAATGAATAAACCTGAAAGGGATGCTAGCTTAAATTCCACTACTAGCCTTCTCACTTTCTAAAAGAACAGATAGATGAAATTGTGTGCAGCTTGTTTAAAATGCCACAATCCCTTTCTGCTTGAGACATACAATTTAATTGTTCTCAAGATGTTTTCAATTTATGTCAATTAGGTTAGAGTGAATAACTTAACCAAACAATTTAATCTTGGTTAAGATTAGATAGGCAGAAATAGTTGATTAAATTTAATCCAACTGTTTAATCTAGATTAATTTAGTTAATTAGATTAGTCTAGAGTTTTAAATAAATAGTATTTATCTCTGAAAATAAAAATCGAAGAGGTTTGCATATTTAAATGCACCCACATTCTCTTTCATATAGAATTAGAATAGGCAAATGAAGTTTCGTGCAATAAATCTGAAGCATTTCCTTAGCCAAAGTTTTGGACTTTGGGTTATGTTTCATGTGCCCAAAAATATATGGCAGAACCCACCGATATTAAATTTTTCCTTACAAACCCATCCTCGATCATTCCCCGGATATGTCCAACGGCCCATGGTAGGTTTTGGACCCCTCGAAGTGACAATGTTTAATTGCAGGGGGGGTTCAAAAAGTGTTTCACCGCCCCCGACGTGGTGCCACTAGGTGAGTTTAGACACCCCCCCCGCTTCCATAAACTAGATACCACTACACACCCCCTTCGAAAGTGGTATTGCCTTCCTTCTTAACTCACCTTCCCACCAATGACTACCTCCACATCTTGTCGCAGCTACCACTCCCATCGCACCACCTCACCCTACGTCCCGTCACTCCTGTCAATGGTCCTGCTCCAATCATCCCCCAACCCCCAGCTGCCATGTCTAAGACCATTTCAACCTCCATTAATCTCCTCTCCATTCGCCCATGCCATTATAGGAGTTAATGCCCCAAACAGACCATTAATCCAACGGTTAAGGCAAGTTTGTTGCAGATAAATATGAAAGTTACTACTCTCATTACACTTTCCTTTCATCGCTTGTTCACTAGTGCTCCCACTGCTCTATGCTGTAATTTTGCCACAGCATTTTCCCTTGCATATCATTCATCAATTGACAAAGGTCTACCACCCTGAATTCCCCCAATCATTGGACACTCAGTGACTTCCTACGGTTGCAGTCTTCTATTCTCTATTCTACAACCACCACGGCACCTAAAACTGCTCATGTGATCAGTCCAATTCTCAATCCCCTTATTGGTTTAGACCATACCCCACTTGCAGATAGAGATTACAAAATCACCGAAACATAGTGTGAATTCAACTTGTTTGAATTGGGTTGTTGGTTTCGAGATAATTTCCTTGACCAATTTGATCAAATACATCTTTGGCAATCCAGAATCCCTCTATTTGTTGTTCCCTAATCCTATAATTTTCCAGAGTTCTTTCTAAGATGCCAAGCCTCTTACCTTGCAAGCAAGAGGGAAATTATCTCCCCAAATGGTGAAATTCTCTTCACCATCACAGCTGACAACAGTAATCAAACGATGCAGTTTCCCCTTTGTGATTCCCTCTCCCATTTCTCCATTGAAGCTCACAGAGAAATTTACCAGAAGTTAACTTTCCCCCAAAGAGCTACCATCTTTGAAATCTTCCTCCTTGAAGACTCTCAACTCCCTAAGAAAAATCCCCCATATCCCTCTTCTATGTTCCCTCAAAGGACAAGACAAATTATTTCTCTTTTGTCTTCCATTCTTGGTTACTACTCAGATGAGTGGGTAGATGAGCCTATTCTAGGCTTTCTATCCACCCTTTCTTCAGGAGAAGGACCATCAGTAACCTTTGACTATGGTCACTTCTTATCAAATGTAATTCATGAATAGTTCCTTCAGTTTTTAACTGAAGGAATGTTCAGTTATTCATCCATTGTTATGTATATGTTTATATTTTTCTAAACAAATAAGTTTCCATTCTCAGTACATAAACTGGATCAAGAAGGAGATCCAAAATTAGTTGTTTTCTCGACATCCTTAGTCAGAAAACAATCATAGGAATACCATTTTTCAAAGTTCATAGATCAATTTATATATCTAACCACTTGTGTGTTAAGTGGCCAGTAGGTTCCAAGGATCAATGAAGAAATTCAGAAGGTTTTGCAACTCAGTGAACAGGTCAAAATAGGAGATTGGTATCTTTACCAATCATTCACAGAGATTAGAGTGTATGGTTCAGAGCTTCCACCATACAAACTACCCAAATATTTGCTAATGAGGATATTTTCCTTGGAATATATCTGGTAGATAAATCATTCTAAAAATATTCATTTTGTGACAGTCAAGAAGAAATCCAGTTCAGGATCAAGACACAAGTCGGACCCTTCATCTTCAATAGTAGAGCAGCAAGAGAGGAAGCAAACCTCTTGCTGAAATAAAAGAACTTTCCTCTTAGTTTCACTTGGTGTTATGAAACTTTTAGGGTAATTTCCAAGTTGAGAGTAAAAAAAATAAACTACACCATATGTGCACACTCAAAGGCCTGAAATAGAAAAGTATATGAACCAGCATACTTGGGTGGAAAACACGTTGCAAGAGGCCTAGGAGTAGGTACTTTCAAGGACAACCTTAGAGACTCCAATACCCAAAGAGAAAACAAATAAGAGAGCAAGTGAGGATCATTCTCCAGTCAGTAGAGTCTCGACTAAGGGATTTAAAATATATACTAAGAAGTTTAAAGTAGGCTCTAATTCTAATATAGAATTTCCATCGTTGGAGGACACACAAGGCACCATTGTGATCTCAAGTTTGAAAAAATTCAAGTTAGACAGTGGTACTACAGAATCTCCATCATCTTCCTTAGTTACGAAAGATATTCCAGCTACTATCCCTCAGACACCAGAAACATCTATAGAGCAGAAACAGTTTGACATTTTTGAGAGATACAAGGAAATCAAGAAGAGGAATGAAGCCATTCACAATAACGTATCAGCCCATTTCAAAAGAAATCCTCATCCATTCATAATAGACTCATCTCAGCATATGATACTGATAAGGGAAGAATGCATATGGAATTCTTGCAAGATTGGGTCTCTCAACCAAAGTTAGTAGTAGATTTCAAACAGACCACTTTTGAATTTGAGGCAGAGGATGTCCATCCTTTCAATCAAATTGATATGCAGAGGCAGGCAGGGGAGATGGTGTATTCAACTTTCACTCAGACTACTATCACTACCTCCAAATTACAGCTTACTCTAAATAATGTGTAGTCTCAACTCAAATTGGAAAAAATCTCCTCAGTTTCCAAAGATACCAGAATCAGATACTTGGAGGAAATGGTGGTCAAAGTTGGCCTTGATCCAGACAATTCCAAATCTATAGAAGAAATAATCATAAAGAATAGTGTTGATATTTCAACACTAGAGAAGAAATTGAAGCTTCCAACAACAGAAGTCCCTCATGTCAAAGAACTTGGAGAGACAGCTACAAAATGAAGCAATGCTTAAGCTTCTAATAGAACAAGGTGCCCAGATTAAAGCAATGGAAGTAGAAATGGATAAGCTAATAAAGGAAAAGGAACAAAATTCAAAACTTGCAGTTGTTCCTCTTGACACAATTCCTATTTTATATCTATTACATATAGATGTCCCTACAACAACCACTATAGCAGGAACATCATCCTCAATAGTGATTCCCACATAAGTTGTGGATGACTCAGTGAAATTAGCTCAATCTATGGAAAATATGTCAATACAAGAAGAATAGCTAAAGAAACTAAAATTGGAGATAAAGGTTTTATAGGAGTAGAGTCTAAGGTTTGAAAATGCTTACTTGACAAAAACAAAGAAGGCCCAGACATTGTCCCAAATATTACAGAAAATGGAAAAAGATCGTGCCATGGGCAATACATTGGCACAGGTGAAGGAAAATATCTAGAAAACGATTAATAAAGACATGGGATAAATTTGGCCTTCAATCCAAATCATTTTTGAACAGAAGGAACTTTTTGAAAGGTTGAATGAAGCCATTGAGCAGGTTAAAAAGTAGTTAGGAGATAAACCAAATGAAGCCACTGAGATGATTAAATTTCTAAATTCCAAGAATAGTCAAGAATTGGAAGAATTATAAATTGAAGACAGGACTGGAACAATTTTGGAAGTCAGAAATGTGCTAACTAAAAGGAACCTGATGAGACAGCTTGAAGAAAAGGGTCAAAATATGAATACAGGGATACATATATTATTTGCCAAGTTGGAGCCTCTATACAAGAAATGACTTCCAAACCTATTATTGATTAATGATAATCTCAGCACATGGCCATATTACTGCGAAAAAATTATGAACAAGGTGAGAGATAGCTCGAAACTTATAGCAGGAAGACTCAGCATGATAGAAAGGGCATTCCTGGAAGCATTATCATATGATCTTGACATCTAGTATGCAATTCCAAACTTGTTCATCACCCGACCAGCATTTTCCAGGTATATTTAAGTTGATGAAGTGTTCATGAAATTAGTGAAGATGAATATACCAAGTGAACAATGCTGGAATAAACTCTATGAATTGCTAGAGTAAAAGGTAGTTTCAGTACCACAGCTCAGCATTAGAGTACATCTAGTTTTTTAGCACCAGACAGCTAGTTGTTCCTTCATTTCAATGCCACCACTTTAGACAATTCAATTTTGCTTATTTCTTTGTAATAAGTTAGCTTAATTCAATCCTATTATTTTTAATTGGATACATCCTTGTCATCGTGACACGATATTTTTTGTAATTAGTTATAAATACTTCAATTGTTGAAGTAGTACATGTTGGTTTTTGTATGAAGAAACACTATTGTATATCTTTTTTCGAAGCATCAACATATCTTCCAAAGTAATATAGAAGCTCTTTCATAGGATTCATGTGTCATGTTGTTGGTGAACTACATCTATCTGTTTTATGTGTTTATATCTCTCTCTTTATTGCACATGATTGTTTTCTAAATCTGAATTATTCAATAGATAAATAAAGGGTAGAATTTGTTTAAATATACACTCTACACTTGGCTACGAATAATTTTTATGTTTTCTTATGATATTTGAATATATAATTCAGGTAACAATGCTCTATATTTTAAGGTAACCCTTATTCTATTCTTCTTCTCCATTTCATAGACTTTAAATAATACAACTGGTTTGGCTACCTTGCCTTGCGAGATCTATCTGTAGATACTCTAGCTAATCTATATTTTATGTAATAGACTCCATAGCCCAATGGAAATCTAAGTTATCAATCAACCACTCAAATACAAATCAAACCCCAAACTTAATAACTAGCCTAATATTCAATCAAACAAAGTTAAATCGTATAGAGAGAGCCCTCTCTGAAGTTGTCAGGGCTAGATCATAGCTTCCAAAGTTGATTTGTGGTTACCTTGGTGATTTTCTTCTACAACCTCAGAAAATTACTGAGTACTAATAGCTCTGCACCTTTAGATTATTACTTTTTGCACAATTGAAATTTATATTTTTTTGACTTGTTGAAGGATATTATCACACTTTCTAGACTTGTCAGGTGATTTACTTGTTCAGATTGGATGCTAGATCATGTTTTTATACTTTCCTAAGTATTTTGTTCACCTCTTTTAAAATTGTTATACTATTGTGGTTGGATGTTGGTGCTTTGGTCAAACTTTGGAAGGAATGGGTTTAATACTTTTGCAAGGAGTTTAAGAACATCAACAAACATCTTTCAAAAAAACCCTAAATTAGGCCATTGTGATTAAAAGGATGTTGTTCAGTGAAAATGAATAGTAAATAAGCCATGCAACATTTGAGGGATCCCCCTATAATTCAAGGGCCAACTTGATGCAGGGTTACGCCTGCTTTACCCACATTATGCATGGATTATGCACTTATCTGATCTGTCCCAGGAATTTTAACTCACTAAGGATTCAATCTTCATTTCTTAGGGCTTAAGGCCCATACATCAATTCCTATGCTAAATGGTTTATTAAGACTCAACATAGTCTAACCTTTCTCTTAATAGGCATGTGTCAGAACTTTTAATCACCCCTTATCCTTCACTTATTACTTTATTAAATCCTTTCTTTAAACCTTCCTATTAGGATATTATCGGGACACATGCACCCACCTAAACCTTTAGTCATTCATTATCGGGACTTATAGAACCCTTGTAGCCCTCCATCAGATCTTAGGCTCGCATATATAACCAAACCCACAATTCCTTCTATCGTGCTTTAATCCCTTTTATAACCATTTACAAAGTAAATACATTCAAAACATACCTTTTTACCTTTGGTACGGTCTCTGCATGTTTCCCGATGCTACACCTTTATCGCAATCGGTAATCACTCCTTCAGGGGTCACATTACACATATGTTTCCTCATCTACTCTGATATGCGATAACACATAACTTTCCAAATTTCAAATCACATTAACCATGCCATATAACTCTATCGGATTCGCTCTCATCGGCCCTTTGCATAATAGCAAGTCGCATGTATTAAAAGCAAGGTCTATTCCCACAAAATATTGTGATCTAATTAAATCCCCACCGTTGATCCACCTTGTGATCCGACGGTCTTTAACTCTCCCGATCTCCAAAGTTGCCCCAACGGTTCTCTACCGTTGATCTATACTCAGAAAATCCAATGGTCCACAATTATTTTGTTTTGATAACAAGCGTGACACTTAACACTGTTTCGAACCCAATGGGAATTATATACTCCCAACTTAATAAAGTTTTGATCCACGCCTTTTGGTTAACGTTCAGTCATCTTTAGCCCAATGACCATAGATGTTATATCATCGATGGCTATGATGCTACATTGCATAATTTAATCATGGCTATTGATCACCAATATCCAACAGCTACGGTTCGTTGATGCTTTATCTCTTTCACCTTTCTCTTTACTTGAATTTTATGCCATTCTTTTAGTTTTCTGGGGTTTTGGGTTTTCTTCAGGGTTTCGGTCCTTGGCTCTTCCACTGCTTAATTCACTTTCAAGGTTGATTTCTGCGCATTCTCCTTTGGTCTCTGCCTCTACAGAGATTTACGTTGTCTTATAATGGATTCAAAGATCCATCGTGATCCTCTATCACACTCTCTTCTTCTCTCTATGTTTCATCACGACTCCACCTGCATATAATCATTACACAGAACTTTGATTCATATTGAATTTATCATTTAATCACTCGAACACACATTTATACAGATTCTAATCACTCTTTGTATATATAAATACAAATAGATAATTATAGATTGAGACTCTATCTCTCGAACCTAATTTTCTAATATTAGTGGCCTTTGTTTACATTCTGCTTGTAGGCTCAAAACCACACTCTAGCTATCTGTCTAGCCTATCTAGTTTCTTACTTTCTAACCTCTAACTTCATTTTTTAGGCTTACATTTATACAAAGGGATTCTAAAACCAGTTCCAGTTTAGATCCATGAATTCCTTAACAAAATTCCTAAATCTCTTCCTTGTTCCTAAAATTCCTCTCTATTCCCTAAATTCATGAACTAACTCCTAATCTAAGATTTACAATCAATTCTCAATCCCTCAATCTCTCGACTATCCTAAATCTCTCACGTTCTCCTATATTTGAGAAAATTTACAAATATGCCTCACAATATTAAATTAATTCCCTATTCTAGCTTCTTTCATTAAAATCACTCAAAAAATTAATAATTACATTTAATTCACTCTTAGGAACCCAACTTCCTTGAAAACACAATACCCCTATATCTACTAAAATACAATGAGTTTTCTTGGCCTAAATTCTCCTGCATCAGATTCCCAAAGTAGAAAATTCCATGATCTCTTGATCACTTGTCTTCATAAGTTGACTGAAAAACCTCCAGGGTCCCAAAATTTAGTTTGTAGCTACCCAAACACTTTTCTCCTTTGCTTCTGTTGTACTTCTGTTGTTTTTTGTCCATCTTCTTCCCTTCAATCAGTTTCATACTCTGATTGATCATTCTTCCTGCTGCTGTTAATCTCTTGCATATAGATTGTTTTATCATCAGCTGCCACATTTCTTCAATTTCTGTGTCCAGCATATCCTTGGTCTGGCCCATATTCTGCCACTTACTTCTATTTCTTTCTCTATGCTTCAGGCTGTTGCTGCTATCCACTAGCTCTTCAAACTATTGTAGGTTACCTTTACTTACTTTGACTCCTATGCTAACTTCCTCCCTTTCATCCTTACCCTCTTTCAAGATTATCTCTTTCTGCACTGAATCCTAACTATCTAGCATTCTCTCTAGCAATTGAACATCTTTGTTCCATGGATTAAATTCTTCCATGGAATCTTCTTCTTCTATTTTTATTTGGCTCTCCATCTGTACCAAATTTACTCCAGCATCTGCAACTAAACCTGCATTCATAAAACACTTGTTAAAATAAAAGTCATAAGGCTTTTGTGCCTTATCTCCCTTTTGCAACACATCAGTATGTTGCTCTGATTTTTCCTCCACTATCAGCACATCAGTATGTTGATTTGAATTCCCAACAAAATTCATGAGACTGTCAGCTAGTCTCTCCTCCATACCATCTGCTTCTATGATGTCTTTCTATCCTTGTCCACTGAAATGAACTTCTTCCTCTGCAATCACACTATCATACTATGAATTTCCTAGCAAATACTCCAACAATTCAAGTTCTCTGTGACACTTCATAAGTACTTCATCATTACTTATGTTTCCTACAATTATACATACATTATCAATATGAAAATTACAAGTTTCAATAGTCTCAACTGTTACTTCACATATCAGCTCTTCAGACTAAATTTCATCTCCTTCTTTCACAAGAAATTGTTCTTGTGTTGTCACAGTTTCAAATATCAATGCATTATCAAATTCTTTTTGCTGCAATACTTCACTGCTTTTCTTATTTAAGAGATATTCTCCATCCTCCTTTAATTTAGAGTTTTTATCTTAAGAAAGACACTCTTCCATACTTCTGACAGCTTCAAAAGATTTCTCATCCTCTGCAAAACCTATAATCACATTAAAATTATTAAATTCAACAATACAAGGTTTTACCTTTTCCTACTGGTCTGCATTTGTCCAACATTTTAGAAAGTCATCAATAATTCCTTCTTCTTCACCCATATTTTCACCTTGCTCTGGTTCATAAATGGATACTTCCATTTTCAATTTAGCTTCTCCGAGTTCTTCAGACCTCAATTGAACACCCAGTACCTATTCAAGCTTCATCAACTCTTCTGCTAATTGCATATTCACCTGCTAAATTCTCTTCTTTTGTAGCCTCCTTTGTAAATTATGCCACTTCACTGGATTCCTCCTCAAGACCCAACCTTGTCTCTGGTTTACCTCAAGTATCATCATCAATACATTGAGTTTTTCTTTCATTTCTGCAATCTCTTTATCAAGCTCCTCTTGACTCATCCTCATGTTATTTGCCTTGGCATCCTGTTTTCTCATCTCCACTCTACTGTGGTCTTCTTCAGAACCTCTGCTATGACTATCAGTAGTCATCTTATTCTCTATCTTTGTGAGCTCCTCACTCACTTACTATGAGTTGCATTAAATCCTCTACAACAACAAGTCTTCCTTGCTGCCACTTACCCCACCAACCTCTCCTCACTCAATATTTTGGCAAGCAATTGGTTCTCTATATCTGGAACCTCCTTTGAGCACTCTTCTCTGCTCCTTTAGGCTTCAACTCATCTGCACCTCCTCAAGAACACACTTGTCCTCTTGTACTTGAATCACCATGAAATACTTGGTTCTGACCACTTCTCTTCTTTTGCTTAGGAGGTCTTACCTGCTTCCTTCATCCCTTAGAAATTCTACCCACACCTTTGTGGAATCTCCTTTGTGATATGAAACAATACCTCTGTAGTAACAAGTCTCCTCCTTGCTACATATGCCTCACTAATCTTCTCTCCTCTGAGCTCAGTCTTTTAGCATTTCTCTGGTTCTTTCCTTTGGAACTAATTGATTAGTCCTCACTCTATTTGCTGCAATCTTCTCACCTCCTTATGTTGTTACCTGTGCATCAATATAAAATCCACACGTACTCCAATCTTCAAATAAAATCAAACAAAACATGTCATCTCACCTTCAAGATCTATACATGATCTTGTTTCACCATTCCACTTGTACTTTGAATGGATTGTCCTCTTTTTCTTGCATCTGCAAATTCTGCTGCACTTTATCTCTGTGTGCCTATTATTTATCAAATTAAAATATGATCTCCCTTTACTGCATACAAATCTTAAAACACAACTCTATTCTAAGTCCTTTTCTACAAAATTCCTGTATTCTGTTATGCTATCAATAGTTCCAATAACTACTATGCTCTAATACCAAATGACGCAGGGTTACCCCTGCTTTACCCACAACATGCATGGATTATGCACTTATCTAATCTATCCCAGGAATTTTAACTCACTAAGGAGTCAATCTTCATTTCTTAAGGTTTAAGGCCCATACATCAATTTCTATGTTGAATGGTTTATTAACACTCAACATAGTCTAACCTTTCTCTTAAGAGGCATGTATCGAAACTTTTAATCACCCCTTATCCTTCACTTATTACTTTATTAAAACTTTTCTTTTAAACCTTCCTATCAAGATATTATCGGGACACATACACCCACCTAAACATTTAATCATTCATTATCGAGACTTATACAACCCTTATAACCCTCCATTAGATCTTAGTCCCGCATATATAACCAAATCCACATGTTCCTTTGGTTAATTTGGGTTTAACCCAAAATTCCTTCTATCGCGCTTTAATCCCTTTTATAACCATTTACAAAGGAAATACATTCAAAACATACCTTTCCGCTTTTGGTACGGTATTTGCACGTTTCTCGATGCTACACTTTTATCGCAATCGGTAATCGCTCCTTTGCAGGTCACATTACACATATGTTCCCTCATCTCCTCCGATATGCGATAACACATAACTTTCTGGATTTCAAATCACATTAACCATGCCATATAACTCTATCGGGTCCGCTCTCATCGGCCCTTTGCATAACTGCATGTCGCATGTATTAAAGGCAAGGTATATTCCCATAAAATATTGTGATCCGATTAGATCTCCACTGTTGATCGACCTTCCGATCCAACGGTCTTTAACTCTCCCGATCTCCAAAGGTGCTTTGATGGTTCTCTATCGTTGATCTGCGTGTAGAAGATCCAATGGTCCACAATTATTTCGGGTTGATAACAAGTGCAGCACTTAACACCATTTTGGACCCGATGGGAATTATAAACTCCCAACCTAATAAAGTTCAGGTCCATGCCTTTTGGTTAACGTTCAGTCAACTTCCGCCCGATGACCGTAGGTGTTATATCATCGACAGCAACGACGCTACGTTGCGCGATTTAATCCTAGTCGTTCATCACCAAGATCCAATGGCTATGGTTCACCGATGCTTGATCTCTTTTGCCTTTCTCTTTACTTGAATTTTATGCCATTCTTTCAATTTTCTGGGGTTTTGGGGTTTTCTTCGGGTTTCGGCCCTTGGCTCTTGATCTGTAAATGATATCTTATACAATTATTAAGGTATTATAGACTCATGTGCATGGATATGCCTATGTTACTTTGTGCAATGGATCGATAATATTGTGAAATACATAGACAATGAAGCAGTTAAAGGACATAATAGACAAACACATATAAACACAGCAAGTTTAATAAGGAGTTCACCCAACACTCCTCGGCTACATCTCCTGGTCCAACCTTCAGTGGTGACCTCTCTATTATGTCTTCAAAAATAGAATTTTACAATAGTGAGCACAAATTGAGCCTCACATGATAGATACAAAACAATAAGGCTTTACTTGGATCCCCCAAGTCTCTTTTGAGTACACAGACTCTCCTCACTGACTCTCTGTCTCTATTGCTCTGCCTCAACACTGCTTGCCTCTGTTTTCTCTCTGGCTATGGCTTTAAAGCCAATCAGCATTGTTTGTTCATTTCTCCTTCTCGAGCTCTCTGGCTTCCTGACCTCTGTCCGCTCAGATCCCCCTCTGAGCATTAGTAATCATTACTAAATGCTTCCAAGGATGGTGGCCACCTGTTCTGTAATAGAATGGGTCATCGGGCCTTTGAAATCCCCGAAATAACCATTCTCTATTTACACAGAGAAATACATTCAAAACTGTGAAACTCTGCCAAATTTCCATTTATCGGACTTGAAACATTATGAATCTGCCTTTAACTCCTATCGGGTCCGCCTGCATATCAACATCGCATATCCACTGTTGATTTAGGAGATTCAAATCCAATGGTTGTGGTTCATTTCGGATGGCTCTTTCGTATGGGTTTAACCACCCGATAAGGGTGGTTTTCTCTCCCCATAGCCTAGACACGTGGCAGCCAGTGTATGGGCTTGGGTGGAGCCTGGCCAAAACCATTTACTGCCTTTGGTCCCCTCAAAATCCCACTTGTATCGTGATTTCCCTTTGTATTTAAAAATACATTAAAACATGAAAAGCCTACACATATCGAACTTGAAATAGCATACAATATCATCAAGAAACCCTTTTGGGTCCGTTTCATCGCATCAGTGCTTTATCCTTTTTATTTCGTTTATTTAACGAAAATCTTAAATACAAAGGAAAACCCTATTTTTCGGATCTCAAATTACATCAAATATCGTTTATAATATTATCAGGTATGGCTATCGCAAGTTATTTTATATATATACATCCCTGCTCCATTGTACTGCTCCGATGCAATACTACGATGCGACTAGTCGCAATCGCATATCGCATAAGCCCCCAGGCCGTTGTAAGTGCTCTGTTGTAACCTGCCGATGTGATATGGTGGGTTAATGTGGGGAGTTGATCTATGTGCCTGATCGATGGTCCTCGTTGACCCCACTGATCATTATTGCAACATTTATGTGACTGCCTCAGATAGCCTTCGATAGCCTTCACCAATTTGCGATATGCCGATCGAATCTGGACCGTTGATCAACTAGATATGAATGCTCTTATGCATTGCTCCATTTTGACCACCAATATGCATGTTTTCACTGTTTTATTTATGTTTTTGTCTCCTAATAGTATTATCCAACTTTTATAAAAGTTCTTTTCATGCGATAGTTTTGATCTTTAGAAGACTTAGAGGGTTTTCTAGGATCCATTTGGATCATGCCTTCCCACTGAAAAAGATTTTGGACCACCAAAAGTTGGTTTTTAAGCATCAATCAAATGAGGATACAACTTCCTCACTTGCCCAATATATATCCATCTTGCACTACTTTGTTTTGAACCTTTGAGTCCGATTCTGAGGCACTCAACATCCCCTCTGCACGTAGTTCTCACCTTCCTATCCAGAACTGCATCTTCCTGCAACTCATTGAGATATTCAAGCAACAGATAATCAATAGAAGGCAACTGAATTTTTTCTTTAGGATATTCAATCAATGAAGGTTCAAATACTCTCAAGTTATCTACATTAACTACTAAATAGATGTGCATGTAAGCTGGAAAATCAAGGCTAAAAGCATTCTCACCAAATTTCTCAAGTATTTTGAAAGGCCCATATCTTATTGGATTCAACTTCTTACCTTCACTTACATTCTATCTTTGCTGATTTACTGCCAAACTTGATTACCAACTTGGAAGATATGCTCAATTCGATGCTTATCATGCCTTTCCTTGTACTTGGCTTGGCTCTTTTCCAACTGTTCCTACACTGCCTGGTGAATTTCTTGGATCTGTTCAATGAACTTGGTTTCATTGTCCACATCACTATGTCCATCAACTACTATGTCTTTACTAAAGACAAAATCCAAGGGAGACCTTCGCGTAAAACCAAAACAAGTCTCAAAAGGAGATCTTTGTGTAGAAGAATGTTTAGCACGGTTGTAAGCATGTTGCACATAACACAAATGTTCCTCCCATAGTTTGGGATCCTTGCTGCAATAGCCCCTGAGTAACTGGATCACTGTCCTGTTGACCACCTCTATTTTTCCATCTGTTTGTGGATGAAATGATGTGATCTTCTTATATTTTGTGTCAATTAACTCCCATAGACTTGACCAAAACTTCCCCACAAATCGGGAATCTCGATAAGATATAATGGAAGTGGGTAATGTTAGCACTCCAAGAAACTCTCCTAGGTTGCAAATTGGAGATGCCTGGTAACATATAATCTTCAATATTGTTCTCAGAACTCTTGGAATGGATGATGGTTTGGATCAAGTTAGATAACCATTTCAGCTCTATTCTCACTCAAGACATGCATGAACACCCTCAACAAAACAAGGCTTTAGACCACTAATGCTCAATAGTTAGTCGACTTAATGGATAGATGGAGAATACTGACAATACCAGCAGATTGCATACATGAAAATATATGAATGGCTAGCTATAGGCAGCAAATGAGCTTACTAACTATATTGGCATATGCATATATAATAACACAAATAAATGGTAAGCTTACAAGTCTAATTTATCAACAGAGAGATAAGATGACATTTATCTCGCATTAGATACAAAAGAAACATGAATAAACTATCCAAGTACAAGCTTAGAACAGAAGAGAAATGGACATTGAACATATAACAAAAAAACAAGCTTGTATTACTAAAGAATGCAGATGAGAAGCTAGAGGAATAAAGTCTCCACAGTCTCCAAAGGTTGAACCTGTATTACATCTTACTAACAGCTATTTATAACCTATTTACAATGCTCCTCAGCTCTAAGAGGCTCGGAGTCTTAATTTGTTTGATCTGTCCCTTAACTGTTTGATTCCCTCTACGGACAAGCATGGTTTGGAGTTTTTCCTCTTCTTACAGAGGAATAACCACATTCATATATTTTGGGTAGTTGTTGTGCTATCTGGGAGTTTTTCTATGCTAGAGATTCTCCATAACGTTTGTTGATGTGGCTATTTCACTATCTATACCATTGATGCTCCCTGATCTTGTTTGATTTGGGTTGCAACGTGTTGTGTCCCTTCCAATGATTTAACAATGCATGTTTCTATTATAGCAGAACAGTGTTGCCCCTATGGTCGAAATTTGTTGAAAACAATGTATATTTTTGTTTTAAATAGAAACACATCAATCACTACTAAATCATGCCTTCTCTGTCCTTTCAGATGTCAAAATTCCTAAAAAATGATTAATTCCTTTATCGAGTCTGCCCTGGGGGTTACTGTCGCATATCGCAGCTGGCTGATTCTCCCGCTTCTGGCAATTCGTGAAAGATACTGGAAAACATGAAAGATTGCCTTCGGCGGACTTCAAAATATATATATTTCACTTCCTGGACCCAAAGCTTCATTGCTATCAATGTTGGCCAAGGTTCCTTTGTATTTCGTTGAAGCAACGAAAATACATTAAAAATGCATTGAAAACGGCCTTGGGCGAACTTGAAAAAATATGCAATATCATTGCAAATCCCATCGAGTTCGGGTTTAATCATTATCGCAAGTCGCATCCATATGTGTGTAAAGGTTGTGCCCCTTGGTTTCTATTGATAGATATCCGTCGATGTAACGTGTCCCGTCAATCTACATGCGCAATCGACGGTCAACGTTTAATCGTCGATCACAGTCACAACCTCCCCCTGGTCCATGCCGATAATGCCGACTCTCCTCCACCGATTGTGACTCACCGATCTGATCATCGGCAATCGCTAATTGATGGTGTCCAACGTCGATTTCCACTACCTACGACCATCGATTCGTGATTTAGCCGCTTTGATCTGGGTCGTTGATCAGCCAGATCTAACGACAACTATGCATTCTTAGGTCTTAAGCCTGCAACAATGGTTTTTCATGGTTTTTGAAGTGTTTTAGCCCCCGATAGTGCATTTTTCCCTTCCAAGGGCTCTCGGCATGTGGTAGTTTTTCTCCTTGGATGATCTTAGTGAAGATTTTGAAGATTTTCAGAGAAAATTTGGATCCTTTGGCATGATTACGCTGGCTTATGGAGACTTTAAAGGGCATACTTGGATCCATTTTTGGCTATTTGCTCACAAGGCTATCACTAGCTCCTTCTGGGGTTGAAAGCCTCCCTGTGAGGTTTCAAGAATTGCAGAACAATGCCTTTCCTATAAAAATAAGATAAAATCTTCCTCCTAGTGTTGCATTGGGCATGGAGTCTATTTAGCATGAAATAAAACTTGAAAACAACATATTTACAATACCAAGGATCGAAAGCCTTAAATTAAATAAAGTTTGAAGAACAACCCATTGAATGGGCCATCAAAAACATGTCCTCCTTCCTTTAATGCATTCTTTTTGAGAAAACAGTCACCAAACTGAAAATTGGCCCTTTTTACCTTTCTATGAAAGGTTTCTTTCTCTTGGTCAATGTGTATATCAGCCAATTCATCAAAGACTTGCAAAAGCCTATTGATTTGATCCTCTACTTCAAAAACTTTCCAGCATTTGATATTATCAGGCAGAGATGGTCAACATTTCACCTCCTCTCTATATGCTTTCAACCTTGGATGTTTTGATTGGGAGGTTTTGTACACCTACTGAATGATAAGGTCTGCTTCATACTCTGTTGTGTCATTTGTGACCTGAAAGTTAATATAAAATATGAATCAATGCATTCTTGTGTGGGGGATACAAGGATTACCCCTGCTCCTATAGCTTCCTTAGAGCAAGCCCCATTAAAGTACATGTCCAAAATTGGTGGGCCTTCTTCCTCTGTGATTTGGAAAACTGGTTTTTTAAGCTGCATAGAGGCCAATTGAGATTCTTCAATCTGAAGAAAACTAGCTCCAAAATTAGTGTCAACAGCATAGATGGGATGATTAACGGGATTCCTTTCATCATTGATTATATAACCCAACTGAGCTTCTTTGTATAACCTCCTGATTTCACCTCCAAAAACTGGGACAGTAGCATAGGATAGATAATTTTGCAATGTTCCACCTAATCTCTTGATCCAACCTCTAGAAAGAAACATGCCGAACTTGGAGGGTATATTTGCTACCACAATATCCATCATCATGCTCTTCATGGGCAGCTGAGGCAAAGTGATGGTTAGGTCCTTGATTAATCCCAGACATTTCACCTTTATAAAGTCAAAAGAAAATGGGTCATGATAGGACTTGGTAATGTCAAGACCCAATTTAACAATGATAGACTTGGGCATTAGATTATGGCTAGCTCCTATGTCCAGAAGGAAGTTATGAAGGATTTATCATGAATATTCAGAGAGACATAGAATGATGGGGATTTTTGTCCTCACAATTTTCAATCATTAAGCTAAGAATAACAAATGGCTCGTCATCTTGCAGATTTACATATTCAATGGAGGCTTGGATGGATTTATACTCAAGCGCCTTGAGGATGGATCTTTTGAAGGACTCATTCTTCACTAGTTTAATCAAAGGCATTGGTATTCTTAGCTTCTAAATTTCTGATTGAAAACTGAAAGGAGAAGGAGACTTGTCAAGGCTTCTTACCTCATGAGCAGGAGCTTTGAGGATGATAGAATCAACTATCGGTTGCTTCTACTTATTAGCTTGTCGTATTGTAGGGACAACAATTGTTTGAACAGGGATTTCCTTGGCATTGTTCGTCTTCAACCTCAGATTATATATTTGTTGATCTTCAACTTGTGGAACAGCTTCACTGTCCCACTCTTGGCTGATCTGGTCATTGAACAATGACTTTTCATAGGCAGCAAAGCTCAATAAAGGGGCACTGCCTTTATCTTCAAAACAATGGATCACATCATCTTCCTCAAACTACTCTTCCTCCATGACTGCGTTTTGAAAAGGGGTCTTTACCCTTTGGTCTTCATGGGCATCTTTTCTTCTTTGCAGAATCTGCAACTAATCACTTGCTCTTTTATATGGATTTGGATTTGGAGGAGCAAAGGTGTTAGGAACTATTCCTTTCCCAGGGTGTTGCTCAACCTTTAATTTGGAGATTTCAGAGGCTAATGACTCTATCATCTTGGTCATTTTATTGATCTTGGGATCTAAAGATGATGAACGCTCGTCCCTATGTCTCCTTCTGTCAACATTACCTTTGAGATTTTCTACAACCATGACGTTTGAGTCTACTTCCAAGGCTACATCCTGCATATTGGCCAAAGTAGTACATTGCCTCTCCATCAACAATAAACAGAAGTTAGAATCAAAGGCAATGGCATAGATGAGTCTAGCATAGGTAGTGGTGGGTTTTACCTCAGATGGTATCTTGTTGTACATGCGGTTAAACCTCTTATTAAAATCAAATAGAAACTCACCATTTTCCCTCTTTACGTCCCCAAACTCAGTGTGGTAATAGAGGAGATCCTTCTTATCCCCCCATTGCTTTAGAAATGCATCATCTAAAGCCTCAATATCTACCATAGATCTTGGGGTCAGTTCTCTGAACCAATTTCTAGCCTCTCCATCTAGGCTTTGGACAAAGACTCTCATCCAGACATCATATTCATTAATGTTTAGGTTATTAGCATAGCTATAGAATGATTCAAGATGTTCTTCCGCTAAAACACCTTCAGTCCCAGTGAACTTAGGCATATACTTATGATATTCTCCAGTGGGCATGGCATTCAAAGGAGTAGGCACTACTAGAGGTCCATACCTTGTAGCTATGATTCTTTCCATTTTGGTGGGTGCTTGTGGACCTACCAAAGTTGTGGTGGCTATAAGAGTACTGGTAGTTTGAATGGCAGAGGGCTAAGGAGTGACTGATAAGACTAAAGGAGTATGATGGATAGGAGGTGAGGTTTCCTTTGGGTTTACAACAAAAGGAGAACCTAAAGAATAAGGAGCTTTATAAATCTCAGATATTTTTTCTTCACTGATAGTATTACATGCTATACTCTCAACATGTGTTTGTTCTATTGCATGATTTTCTTGAAGAGCTATAGAAGATTGTTTAGGTTTACCTGAACCTGATGGTCCTTACTGCAATGCCTTTCTTTCTTTGATGATTTTTTCAGGGTCAGGTACTGGATCAACTTGTGGCTTCTGAGGATTTCTCTGAGTATGCCTCACAAACTGAGCCAGAACTATGAAGATGAGTCGCCAAGAGGTTCGTCCTTCAATAGAGTCACCAGATGGATGATTACAACCAAAAAGTGCCCAAACTTTGTCCATTATCAAAGGTGGGTTTGTGTCGTCTCCTAAGGAAGCTGGGCTTCAGTTTCCTCTCCCCAGCAATGGTGCCAATTATGTTAGCAATCCAAGAAACTCTCCTAGGTTGCAGATCGGAGATGCCTGGTAACATATAATCTTCAATATTGTTCTCAGAACTATCAGAATCAACGATGGTTTGGATCAAGTCAGATAACCATTTCAGCTCTATTCTCACTCAAGACATGCATGAACACCCTCAATAACACAAGGCTTTAGACCACTAATGCTCAATAGTTAGTAGATTTAATGGATAGATGGAGAATGTTGTCAATACTAGCAGCTTGCATACATGAACATATATGAATGGCTAGCTACAGGAATCAAATGAGCTTAGTGAATATACTAGAAAATGCATTTATAATAACACATATAAATGGCTAGCTACAGGCAGTAAAGAAGCTTACAAGTCTAATTTATCAATGCAGAGATAAGATGACAATTATCTGGCATTAGAAACAGAAGAAACATGAATAAACTATCCAAGTGCAAGCTTAGAATAGAAGAGAAATGGACATTGAACATATAACAGAAAAAGAAGCTTGTATTACTAAAGAATGCAGATGAGAAGCTAGAGGAATAGAGTCTCCACAGTCTCCAAAGGTTGAACATGTATTACATCTTACTAACAGCTATTTATAGCTTTTTTACATGAAATATTGCCTTCAATGTAACTAAATATATATATATATATATATATATATATATATATATATATATATATATATATATATATATTTCACTTCCCAGACTCTTTTGGGTCCAAGCTTCATCGCTATCGGTGTTGACCAAGGTTCCTTTGTATTTCGTTGAAACAATGAAAATACATTAAAAATGCATTGAAAACGGCCTTGGGCGGACTTGAAAAATTATGCAATATCATTGTGAATCCCATCGGGTCTAGGTTTAATCACTATTGCAAGTCACATCATATGTGTGTAAAGGTTGTGCCCCTTGGTTTCCGCCGATAGTGATCCGACAATGTAACATGGGTTATTGATCTACACGCACGATCGACGGTCCACGTTTAATCGTCCATCGTAGTCGCAACCTCCCCCTGGTCTGTGTCGATAACGCCAACTCGCCTCCTCCGATTGCGACCCACTGATCCAATCATCGGCAACCGCTAATCAGTAGTGTCCAACACTGATTTCCACTACCTGCAACTAGTGATTTATGATTTAGCCGCTTAGATTTGGGTCGTTGAATGGCCAGATCTAACGATAGCTATGCATTCTTGGGTCTTAAGCCTAGAACAATGATTTTTCATGGTTTTTGAAGTGTTTTAGCCTCCTGATAGCACATTTTTTCCCTTCCAAGGGCTCTCAGCATGTGATGGTTTTGTTCCTTGGAAGATCTTAGTGAAGATTTTAAGCGCAAATTTGGATCCTTTGGCATGATTGCGCTGGCTTATGGAGACTTTAAAGGGCATACTTGGATCCATTTTTTTACTGTTTGCCGACAAGGCTAACAGGTAACCCAAAATGTGCCTAGACATGCTAAAAGAACAACTTCATTGTTTGTTCAGCTATAATCTGCTTGTTACAAGGTATTAAAATATACATTTTTTTGAACCTTTCCACAATAACATATAAATAGTCATGACCTTTTCTAGATTTTGGCAATCCCCCAACAAAGTCCATGGAAACACTTTCCCAAGGACGAGAAGGGACTGGAAGTGGAGTGTATAAGCCTAATTTTCCATTGCTGGGCTTTTTTTTAGCACACATGGTACACCCTTTAATATATCTAGAAACTATCTCATGCATTCTTAGCCAATAACAAAATCTTTGCCACTATGCAACTGTTTTACTTACACCAAAATGACCTGATATTAGAGAAGTACGTGCTTCTTGGATTATGTTAACTCTCTCAGTTTGAGGAATGCATAACTTTCCCAAAGGATACAAGAGTTGGTCCTTAACATGATAATCCAATTCTTCTACTTGTTTGCCATGACTTAAGGTTTCATATACATCTTTAAAATCTACATCTTGAGCATATTGCTCAATGTAGCTTTCATGCAATACTAATTTATGCTTAACTATAGTAGATGCATTTATGATTGGTCTAAATAACATATTTGCAACCTTATTGTGTATGCTTCTCTTATATCTGATGACAAGATGAAACTGTTGTAAAAAACCCATCCACCTATAGTGTCTTGATTGCTGCAATTTATTTTGTGAGTGTAAATATTGAAGTGGTTGATGATCAGTATGTATAACTGTTTCTTTGCCAATTAGGTAATGCGTCCACTTTTTCACACTCTGTACTAATGCATACAATTCTTTATCATAGGTGGGATAATTAACTACTACAGAATTAAATGTCTCAGAATGATAACATATGGGTTTACCATATTGCATCAACATTGCTCCCATGACATAGTCACTAGCATCTGTTTCAATCTCAAATGGTCGTTGAAGATCTCGCAGTGCTAGTACTGGTGTTGTACTATTTTTTTATTTCAAGGTGTCGAAGGCTTTCTGCTGCTTGCCTCCCCACTGAAACACCTTGTTCAATCCCATTAAATCATGTAAGGGAGCTACAATCAACGAAAATTTAGCAATAAACTTTCTCCAATATTGTGTTGCTCCTAGGAAACTCCTAACTTCTGTAGCAGATTTAGGTTTAGGCCAGTTCACAATAACTTCAACCTTAGAGGGATCTATCTTCAATTCACCACCCCCTACAATATGACCCAAATAATTCAAAGATGTTTTGTCAAATTCACATTTTGATAACTTAACATAGAGATTTTCTCTTTTCAAAACATCTAGAGTCTACTTTACATGCTTCAAATGTTCTTCCCATGTTTTACTGAAAACAAGAATGTCATCTAAATATACAATTACAAAATGATCAATAAAATGCCTGAGTACATCATTCATAACTCTCATGAAAGTGGCAAGAGCATTAGTTAAGCCAAAAGGCATAACTAGCCATTCATATGACCCTTTCTTTGTTTTGAAAGCAGTCTTCCATGCATCTTGTTCTACTACTCTGACCTGATGGTAGCCACTATGCAAGTACAACTTGGAAAAGTAAACAAGTTCTTTCAACTGATCCAGTAGATCATTAATGTGATAAAGGGGATAATGATTCTTGATCATTATTTTATTTAGTGCTCTGTAATCAATGCACATCCTCCACGAACCATCTTTCTTTCTCACCAACACGATTGGAGATCCACATGGTGATGTGCTTGGTCTTATGAACCCTTTCTCGAGCAGCTCTTGTACCTGCGTCTTGATCTCTGCATTCTCTAAAGTGGATAACTTGTACATTTCGATGTTAGGCAATGGAGCATCTTGCTGCAAATGAATATCATGTATAATTTCCCTTTTAGATAGCAAGCCTTTAGGTTCTTGAAATAGGATATCATATTCTGAAACAATTTTTCTAAATCAGCTTTCTATTTAGCATCATATCCCTCAAATATATTGGTTTTATTAGGGTTCTTTTCCTTTACAACCATTAGTAAAAATTGCTTGCATGAATTTACAATTCTTTTCATCTGCCCTAAGTTTATGAGAGTGTAACTATTTTTGAGTTTATGAGCTCTTACAATATATTCTATTCCATCTTTGGTGAGTTGATACTTATTTTCAGCTCTATAGAAAATGGTTTTTCTATCATACAAGTAAGGACTTCCTAAAAAAATTCCACATCTATCCAAGGGAAATATATCTAACTCAACCTCATCTACAAATGATGACCCAATAACAAACCTAAGTTTACACTGTCTAGTCACTTGTAGGTTTTCTTTATCACACACCCAACCTAATGGATATGGCTTCTTGTGAGGTGTGGCTAGTAATCACAACTTCTTTACAATTTCTTCAAGATCCAATTTACTTATGATCCACTATCAAATAAAGTATCAATCTTTTGATGCTTGGGAATAACTCTAATATGAAAAGTTCATGTTTTATCCTGTCATTTTCTTCATTATCAATAGTTTGTGAAAAATTACTAGTAGATGCTTCAGAATTTTTACCTTTTGATACCTATAGCTGTGACTGTTGTTTCATCACCTGAGTTTGACCCCAAATCTTTGTGAATAACAGCAACAATATTCTTCTTCTTGCCATTGAACTTGTTTGGTTTTAGCTTCGGATGTAAAGACCAACAATGCTCATCATCATGTCCATCCTTCTTGTAGTGAGTGCATGAACGTTTGCCTTTCTGTACAGTGTTTGCCTTCCTCTCTTTCCATTTTTGCTTCTTCTGTTCCTTGTTCTTGTTTGCAGTGGGTTTTGATGATCCCCCAATCATTAGGTTCACATTCTTGCCTCTAGCCTCTAGATGTGTAGCATGAACAGATACTTCATCTATGCTAGTAGGATTAAACATGAGAATGGTGTGCCTCAAATAGATATGCAGACCACCTATATACTTCAACAAAGTTTCAGGTGAGTCTAGAGAAATGCCTAGAATTAAAGCTCTTTTTCTAAATTCTTGGGTATAACTTTGTACACTTTGGCCTTTTAATTGGACAAGAGTTTTCCAATTCATCATGGCTTGATGCATATAAGCTAGTGGATAGAATTGTTTTTTAATGGCAGAAACAAATTCACTCCAAGTGGAAAGAATTTTACCATGCTTTTTCAAATCAGCTTGTGTCCTGCCTTCCCACCACACTAGGGCAGTTCCTCCAAGGCGAAGGCTGGCTAGCTGAAACTTTCTCTTTTCTGAATCGATGTTCTACACCCTGCAATATACATCAATCTGTCTAATCTAGTTATCTAGCTTTCCTACATTTAATTCTCCGTCATATATTGGCAAATCAAATTTTACATCTAATTTAATCAAAGATGTTTTCTTCTTTTTATTTTCAGGGCTAGAAGGAGGTGTTGATAGAGGAGGCTCTTCCCTTTTCCCTTTTCCTTCTAAATTTCCATCTAAAAGAGGTTCCTTTGTTCCTTTATATTGTCTGGAGGTTGAAGTACTTTCACCCCGACCTTTCTTAAATTCTCGATACAACTCTTCTACCATGGCTCGCATGGTCATGAAACTATCCATGAACTGAGAGTCTGATTCGAAGGGAATTTCTTCTGCCATTTTCTTCCTAGGATAGACTCTTTCAATTTCTGGGTTAGCCTCAACCAGTTCTCCTTCTCCTAGTTTGAGCTTTGACCTAGTTAGCATTCAACAATCCAGCACAAGCTTGTCTAACCTTAGAAACCTAAAGCTCTGATACCACTTGATCTATAAATGAGATCTTATACAATTATTACGGTATTAAAAACTCATGTGCATGGATATGCCTATGTTACTTTGTGCAATGGATCGATAATATTGCGAAATACATAGACAATGAAGCAGTTAAAGAACATAATAGAAAAACACATATAAACAAAACAAGTTTAATAAGGAGTTCACCCAACACTCCTGGGCTATGTCTCCTAGTCCAGCCTTTAATGGTGACCTCTATTATGTCTTCAAAAATAGAGTTTTACAATAGTAAGATCAAACTGAGCCTCACACAACAGATAAAAAACAATAAGGCTTTACTTGGATCCCCCAAGCCTCTTTTGAGTACACAGACTCTCCTCATTGACTCTCTGTCTCTGTTTCTCTGCCTCAGCATTGCCTACCTCTGTTTGCTCTTTGTATGTGGCTTTAAAGCCAATTAACGTTATCTGTTCATTTCTCCTTCTCAGGCTCTTTGGCTTCTCGACCTCTCTCCGCTTAAATCCCCCTCTGAGCATTAGGAATCATTGCTAAATGCTTTCAGGGATGGTGGCCACCTGTTTTGTAATGGAATGGGTCATCGGGCCTTTAAAATCCCCGAAATAACCATTCTTTGTTTACATAGAAAAATACATTCAACCGCCAAATTGCCATTTATCTAACTTGAAACATTATGAATCTGCTTTATAACTCCTATTGGGTCCGCCTGCATATCGACATCGCATCTCCACTGTTGGTCTGGGAGATCCAGATCCAACGGTTGTGGTTCATTTCATGTGGCTCTTTCATACGGGGGTTAGCTACCCGATAAGGGTGGTTTTCTCTCTCCTTAGCATGGACACGTAGCAGCCAGTGTATGGGCTCAGGCGGAGCCTAGCCAAAACCATTTACCGCCTTTGGTCCCCTCGAAATCCTGCTTGTGTCGTGATTTCCCTTTATATTTAAAAATACATTAAAACATGAAAATCCCTCTCATATCAGACTTGAAATAACATACAATAGCATTAAGAAACCATTTTGGGTTCGATTTCATCGCATCGGCGCTTTATCTTTTGTATTTCGTTTATTTAACAAAAATCACAAATACAGAGGAAAACCATGTTTTTCGGATCTCAAATTGCATCAAATATCGTTTATAATGTTATCAGGTCCTGCTATCACAAGTTATGTTTATATATATAGCCCCGCTCCATTGTACTACTCTGATGCGATATTGCGATGCGACTAGTTACAATCGCATATTGCATAAGCCCCCGGGCCATTGTAAGCGCTCCATTGTAAACTACCGATGCGATATGGTGGGTTAACTTGGGTTGTCGATCTGTGCATTTGATCGATGGTCCTCATTGACCTCGCTGATCACTATCCCAACATTTACGTGACCACCTCCGATAGCCTTCGCTAATTTGTGATATGCCGATCGGATCTGACAGGTTGATCAACCAAATATGATGGCTCATGTGCATTGCTCCCTTTTGACTGTTGATAAGCCTGTTTTCACTATTTTCTTTATTATTTTGCCTCTCGATAGTATTATCTGACTTTTCTAAAAGTTCTTTTCATTGATAGCTTTGATCTTTAGAAGAGTTAGAGGGTTTTCTAGGATCCATTTGGATCAGTTCTTTCGCTGCTTAATTCACTTCTGAGGTTGATTTCTGCGCATTTTCCTTTGATATCTGCCTCTACAGAGCTCTACCTTGTCTTATAATGGATTCAAAGATCCAGATGATCCTCTGTCACACTCTCTTCTTCTCTCCGTGTTTCATCACGACCCCGCCTGCATATAATCATTACACAGAACTTTGATTCATATTGAATTTATCATTTAATCACTCGAACACACATTTATACAGATTTTAATCACTCTATGTATATATAAATACAAACAGATAATTACAGATTGAGACTCTATTTCTCAGGCCTGATTTTCTAATATCAGTGGCCTTTATTTACATTGATCCAGTTCCGGGTGTGAAGAAGGACCCTTCGAAGACCTTTTACTTTCGTTATGTGTTAAGTTGCATTTTAAAAGAACATTAGTGAATAGATCTGCATGCAGAAAAGAAGAGGAACAATACAATCATCAACAACATAAAAACAGAAGCGTTGATAATGAAGTTCGTCCAGGAGGGACTACGTCCCTAGGCCCCAGTGTCAAGATGGTGTAGGTTGTCGCATTAAGTGTTGTCAATAAAGGTGATGTACACAAGAGATGATGTCGCGATCATACAAGGAAAAATGCCCTCATCCAGGAGTGGCTCTAAGATATGTTCCACTACAGGAACTCTCAGTCAAAAGTCTCCTATCAGTATGACACAAAAACATCCATGATGAACATCCCTCCAACATGGCACAAAAGGGATGTAAAAAAAAAACATGCATGATGACAACAAGTGTATCCCAACAACCTATAACAAGGGATCTCAAAACATAGCATGATGAGTTATGATAGCAAGTACATCACATAGAAGATTCTGCATCAAATCAAGCAAGGAATCATGACAACATGTAATAAACAAGATCTTGCATTAACATCAATCAAGGATCTGTGCAGCATAATGCATAAAGAAGAAGTACATGAACACATCATATACCTCGTAACCAAGGGCCATCTAAAGAAGTGGATGTCACACTGCTGAAGCCGCTCGGACCATTGATCTCAAGGCATCGACCGTATGAAGATGGTTGCTCGCATAAGAATGTGGACATCTGCATTGGCACTTAGAAAAGTGACTAGAAGAAGAAATGAGAGAAAAAGAAATCTAAAGACACCATCAGATTTGTGGTGTCAAGTAGTACTGAATCGATAGTCCAAAATCCAAATTCTAAGAAGTTAAGAATTATGGGCTCAAGGAATCTTCTAGATTCCCTCGGGATTCCTCAAAGATTCTGCTCCATGGATGGACTAGAGATCTGCAACTCAGATGGCGAATCTAATTTCGCCATTGCAATCCCCGCGGAAAAAAATGAAAAACAAGTATAAACTTGACTATATTCTGAAATGTCAAAATTTTACCTCCTTGGGAAAATTTCATGGCTCATGGTTCTACTCCCTGTTTTTGTTGAAATCATGGTTCTACATGAATTTTGTTACATAGTTATTTACTAACCATTTTAGAAAATGATGTTTGTCTCTTATGCAAGTTTAGGAGACTAATGAAAGAATGCCAAGTGTTAATGGCTGATGGGCTGCCATGTGGTTCCTACCTGCTTACTAGGATGCCATGTGGCACACTATGAGCCCCTCTTTTCCCCTATCATGTCAAACTTTGAAGAGCTCTATCTTTCACATACGATCTCGACTTGATGAACCGTTCACACCACCATGATCACAACGATGAGATACTTAACATGAACCTATTTCGAGCATAATCCAAACACTTTGATTTTTGAGCCCTTTTTGTCCTGTGTGTCTCTCTGGAACCACCTGGATCATACATTCTACTTGTAAGCTCAAAACTTCACTCTAGCTATCCATCTAGCCTGTCTAGTTTCTTAATTTCTAACCTATAATGTTTCCTTTTAGGCTTGCATTTATACAAAGGGATTTTAAAACCAATTCTGGTTTAGATCCATGAATTCCTTAACAAAATTCCTAAATCTCTTCCTTGTTCCTAAAATTCCTCTCTAATCCCTAAATTCATGAACTGACTCCTAATCTAAGATTTACAATCAATTCTCAATCTCTCAACTATCCTAAATCTCTCATGTTTTCCTATATTCGAGAACATTTACAAATATGCCTCATAATATTCAATTAATTCCCTATTCTAGCTTCTCTCATTAAAATCACTCTAAACATTAATAATTACATTTAATTCACTCTTAGGAACCCAACTCTTTGAAAGCACAATACCCCTATATCTACTAAAATACAATGAGTTTTCCTGGCCTGAATGCTCATACATCACAACTTGAACCTAACGTGGCTTGAGTTGATTTCTTACTACAATTTCCCATCCAAAAATTGTCTTCAAGAAAAGATACAACAGTCTATATCTAGCACCCCATAGTTGGATGAGTGAAAATGAATCTAGGCTATAGAGTCATGTGATGCATGACTTCTATTAGACTCAATGAGGAAGAGAAAGGAGGAGCTTCATACTTCCCAACTTCAAATAGAAAGAATCTTTGGAGCACATAAAACTTACAATAATATACTTGACAACACATAAGGCTTACAATAATTTAATTCGACTTCACAGTAATGGCTTATTAATTTAAGTTACATTTTTATCTATAAACATGCAAATTTCATCATAATCTTATAGCTTAAAACCACATATAAAACAACATAGCTAAGCATGAACAAAGAACATCATCAAAACCAAGATGATAATGGATTTTAGCCCCTCCAATGGGATACATCTTCGAATTCACCTCCATAGGTCAAATCATTTTTATTGTCTTTCTTCAAAGAAATTTTTTTACAATGCTCTATAAAAAAGGGTGTTCAAACCTAGAGTTGTCTTCTACTATAAAAAAGACTTCAAGACTTGTACATACAAATAATTCCTCCAAAAGACCTCTTGAGCTCTCCAAGCTCACAAAATCTTTCTCAACACGAAGCTCTCAAAATTTCTCCAAAAACTCTCTCAAGCTCTCTCTAGAAAAACTCTTTCTCCAAAACAAAGAGTACAAAAGAGAATTTACAATTTTTGTGAGATCGATAAACAAAGGAGAGAATATCTCCTTAGATCCAAAGTCCAAGGAGAGAATAACTCTCTTGATCCATAAACATGGGAACCTGTGAGATTCTTAAGGAGAAAATCTCTCAACTGCAACAAACTTGGACCTCATCCACATTTTTAAGGGAAACTATCCCATGAAAATCTCAAATCCCTCTTGAAATTAGGAAAATGTTTTTTGAGGTGGATTCTCACATTTAATCAATTTATTTTTTACAATTAAATGAAAAATACATGAGCACATTGAACATTTTATGCTCGTGATTTTTTTTTTTAAATTCCACCTTTACTAATCTTCCCTTGAACTCCTTTTTGGCATGGTACTCTTTGGAAACTATTGTTAATATCCTCCTTGATCATACCTCCCTGTGGAGGAAAGAATTTGGTCCACCAAAAGCTTAAGCAGTTGAAAATGATTCTCACATCAAGACATTAATTTTTTTCTCGAGCTGCTCAAGCTAAGACCTGCAATTCCACCCTTTGTTTGCAATTTCCTCTTATTTCAACTCAAATTCTTTAACCAGATTCATACATCTCACACTTCAATGGATTATCAATAATCTCCATGATAAATATTCTCCAAAAAATTAGTAGTTTGAGTGGTTAAATAATTGATGCAGCATGTGATGGAATTTGAACCAATATGAAGCTTTCCTCCTTTAATTTATGCTACATTTGTAGTTGTATATAATACGGATGGACCAACTTATTCTAGGATTGATGGTATACTTCTCCATGCCTATGTGCTCCTACTCAATTAAAACAGGGTCCATAGCTACTGCTTACAAAACCCATGGTCAAATTTTCTTCGAAATTCAGGTGACAGAAATATAGGTACACTCTTGAATTTATCTAGCCAAATCTGAGAAATATCATCATGTTCACTTGAATCTATGTCTGCCTTTAAATAACCAATATAGACTACCTCATCCATAACATAGGTTAACGCACTGGCACGTGTGAACAAGAACCATGTTAGTAAACATTATTGATTTCCAACGTGAAATGCGTACCACTTAGATATGCGGATCACTGTTCTCCCTTGATCCACCAGGCTATCTTCCCAAAAGCTAGAATGACTATGTCAAAGTGGCTTAGAGACGGGTTACATCACCTACCATTTTGTTCTTGTTCTTCTGACTCAGTGTGGATCTACCTTCGTATTTTTGCATGGAATGCATTTTCGTAATGCCACTGCTGGGTAGAAAGAAAAGTTTCATTCGAAAAAAATATAGAATAAAGAAATATTACCTGCCAGACTTCTTCTCTGACTTGATTGTGAAGAATGTGTATTTTTATCATTATTTATTATTACCATCAAACAACTCGATGTTAATTGTATGGGCCATGTAATTCTTGGGTCTACCACTGGTGCAATCGCATAACTATCGTTGATTATCCTAAAACTTCTGTTATAATATAACATAAATTGCATCGTAGTATACCATCATGAATCACTTACATGTCGTTGGAATGTGTGGCATCGCAACCCATTGTTTATGCCACCATTTACTAATCGAGTTGTCTATAATGCGACTTTTTGGAGATTCCGGTGACAGAATCCAGTGGAAGAAATCGAGGTTAAATCTTGATTTGTTGCAGTTAAAATGGTTTTTTAACTGCATATTTGGATTCAACACCCTGAAAAACCCCTGGGACGCTTTGATTGTGCAGAAACTAGCTATCAAACTTGCCATTCCAATAAATTGTTGCCGGATTTTGACCGGAAAAACCCACTGTAAAAGCTTTCAAAAAGTCTCATTATAGACCACTGCTTTACTAATCCCCGCAGGTGGAGTATTACAAAAACAAACCACATTGAATG
Source organism: Pinus taeda (assembly GCA_000404065.3). Lineage (NCBI taxonomy): Eukaryota > Viridiplantae > Streptophyta > Pinopsida > Pinales > Pinaceae > Pinus > Pinus taeda. The sequence goes on from APFE031584441.1 coordinate 66,029, forward strand.
CATTTCATTGCCATAATATGTAGTGCAAACCATTATTAATGGGTCGTTGGCCCTATTCCATATGCCTTTCATCCACAGGTGATTGATTGTTAATACATATGTGTATGCGTAACTGTAGGCGTTCACGAAGGGCCCATCCTTTGATGTGCTCCCACAACGATGTATATAAACGTAACACTATTTGGAGAGCCCATCCATCGCCAATTGCTACGCTATGTAAACCAATCCCGCTACATGCATGACGGTATCGTAGAGCGATTGATTCTCTGTCGGCTGCCACCTTTCGTTACGACTGCTTTTATAACGCCAACTGTTCTCCTCACCCATAACCTTATTCATAATTAACCCCACCAGCTCTGAGGTTGATTATGGAATTAACCAACATATCCAAATTTTGTTGCGTCCACCATCATGGATCTCATCCACAAAATAATTGTAGCCATTTCTCATGCAAATTATGCGGAATATTCGTTTTCGACTATGAATAATCTAGTGGATATTGGTGGATATTCACCTATTCCACCTAGACCTCCAGTCGATTTCATTTGTTTCCTTGATTATTTCAACATTTACTATTTTTAGCGGTTTTTCGGGTCATCAACTTTTGGAGCAGTTTTGACCTTCTAAATGACACTCTTTTTTTCCTTTTTTTTTATTTTTTTTTTAAGTTCGCTGCAAGCCTATTGCCATGGGATAGGGCCTGTTGTAAACCTTGTAGTACTCGAAGGGACCTTTTGAACAAAGTATCTTACACACCAAATGGAGATAATATGACCAAGTTATGACCCTGGGAAGTTGGCTACCCAACTAACCCCAACGGGGCCCATTGGTGTCTCATATCCTAGGGTTAGGGTTTTGGTTGTTTAGGTTTTTCCTTTGTTGTTCAATAATAAATAGGCCCTTGAGCCTCATTGTAACACAATTTAGAGGCATGTAGTAGTCACATCTCTTCTCAGAGATAAACTACCATCACCCGAGTTAGTTTACTTCCATTCTGTTTGTAAGCTTATTTTAGTATTTTTATTTTAATGAAATAAAATGTTATTTCTGTTGCATCTATGTATTTATGCTTATATATGTAACTAGTTGCGATCATGTTTAATTTCAGATCAGTGGTATCAGAGCAGACTGCTCTTTCTCTATTTTTCTTTGCATGTCCCCAACAGGGTCAGGGTATAAGGAGTTAGGAATCGAACTAGTTGAACCTTTGCACCATCATCGCAAACCCTGATGGCCTCCCATGTTAGAAGAAAAGAAATATGAGCGAGCAGGAGATCTTTTCAAAACACTGCTTGAGGAAGTGCCCAAGTGAAAAAGGAACGCGATGATGGATAACTTTTCCCAGATTCTTTAATGGCTTCCCATAGGTGACACATCTTCATACAACAACCACTTTAGAGGCGCTACTCCTTTAAAGGTACAAGTTAACTTTGATATTCCCATATTTGAGGGCCAGATAGATGCAGACATCGTAGATAAATGGTTAAATCTGTTGGAAAGATATTTTTCAATTCATGAATTTTCCAATTAGGAAAAGATTACTTTTGCACTTCTTCAAGTCACCCCACACGTCAAGGACTAGTGGGAAACCTAGTGTGAACAAAAGGACGAGAGAGAATCCTCACTATTTTTAGTCGCACCCACTTGGGACTCTTTCTGAGATACCATCAAGGAAAAAGATTACCCTGGCGAGAGCTATGAAGATAAATACGTCAAGTGGACCACGCTACTGTAGGGAAGGAACGAATATGTGCTAGAGTTCATAAATGTTTTCCATACTCTTCGTATGAAGTTGGGTATTAAGGATTCTGAGCTGCATTTGGTACTCAAGTAATGCCACTATATACACAAGTAGATACAGGACGAAATGGAGTTTCTAGACATCTCCTCGCTTGGCATGGCATACCGATATGTTGTCAAGATTGAGAAAAAATTGAACAGAATAATCCAAACTTTGGATCTATGAATCTGAACCAAGGAAGAGGCGCCCCCAAACCATAGAGAAAATGACAAATCCAAGGTGGGGTGACTCAAGACGACTTGCCGAAGCCGCAAGCAAAGAACAACACCATGAAGACAAAGAAGGACACAGGAAAATGGTGTGAGTTCCAAAAGAGCTCCACTCACAAAAGAAGTGAGTGCCGAGTCAAGCACTTTCTGGTGGCTGAGTTGAAGCCTTCCGAATCAGACACATGTTCTAACTCTGAGTCAAAACCCAATAAGTGGAATGACAAAGGGAAGTAGATCATTGATGCAGAGCCCAATGACACCATGGTCACTACTAAGATCTAGAAGAATGAGCCTAAAGATCCAAAAGAGGAGGAATGCCTCTTACACTCATAGATGTGGGTAAAGGTTTCTTCGTTGCGGTTCATTTTTGATAGCGGGAGCCAAAAAAACCTCATTTCAATAGAGGTTATGAAGCATTTAAGCCTCCTGATTACAGCACATTTGTAGTTGTACACCATCAAGTAGCTTCACCAAGAACAAGATCTCCACGTTAGCCAGCAATGCCACCTTCCCTACAACATCAATCCCATCACGGATGAGGTACTATGTGATGTTTCTCCTCTTGAAGTTTGTGATGTATTATTAGGACAACCATGCTTGTGGAAGTGGTATCCTGTATATGAGAATAGACCTCGCTTTGTGATTGTTACTTTGGGAACTAATTTGTACAGGATACTGGAGGTAGCCCTGCCTACCGCCATCTCTTTGATCACTACAAAGTAGTGCAATAAGATCATTTCCTAGAACAGGAATTTTTTTCTCCTTGTGATTCTCCCTCAAGGTAAGAAGAAGTTTGTGGCCATGGCTTCTAGACAGGGCTCCTCTGCACAACAGCAACAAATGGAAAAGGTCATAGAGGAACATAGGGACATTTTCACCTCACCTACAGGGGTACCTTTGCACTATCAAATCAAGAACTACATCGATCTAACCCCGGGCTTGCAATGACCCAATGCATTGATCTATTGACATTATATTCTTGAGAACGATGAGATCAAGAGGAAGATTTAGGAGTTGTTGTAGAAAGGACACATTAAGAGAAGCTTATCCCACTATGGGAGCCCAATCATATTGGTATAGAAGAAAGATGGGAACTGGAGACTTTTTATTGACTATCAAGTGCTAAACAAGATCATTTTCCAGAATAGGTACCCAATCCCACAGATTGATGACCTTCTGGACTAGCTCAAGGGGGCCAAATATTTAAACAAGATTGACTTAAATTTCAGTTATCACCAAGTTCCTATCGAACCCTTTGATGTGTGAAAGACTGCCTTCAAATCCGTGGAGGGCCTTTTTGAATGGTTGGTCGTGCCTTTTGGATTGACGAATGACCTCACAACCTTCGTGAGATTGATGGAAAACATCTTGCAACCCTTCACCAATGCATTTGTGGTAGTGTATTTAGATGACATCTTGATGTTTAGCCAAAGTTGGGAAGAGCACCTCCAACATATTCGACAGGTCCTTCAAACCCTACGACAACACAAGTTGTGTTCCAATGATGAGAAGGGTATGCATGTGGACCCAACCAAGATACAAGTCATTCCGGATTGGTCAGCCCCAATCACTCTGATAGAGCTCCACAATTTTCTAGGTTTTGCTAATTTCTACTACAGGTTCGTATTGGGTTTCTCTCGTTTCACTTGGCCTTTAAGTCAAGTCACCAAGGGTGGAGCGAAAGGAATTTTTTTTGGCTTGAAACCTAACAGAAGGTGTTTGTTGAGTTGAAGCATCACCTCTGTTCAACACCAGTGCTCACATTACTAGACCTGCAACAACCATTTGAGATTCAGATAGATGCTTCTACTATGTTATTGGTGCAGTTCTTACTCAGTAGGGGCATCCAGTGGCTTACCATAGTGAGACAATTTCAGACATATTCCAAAAGTATCCCACTTACGACAAAGATATTTATTCCATTGTGCAGGACCACCATCAATGGAAGCATTACATTCTAGGGAAGGAAACGATGATCCACATAGGCCACTAACCCCTGTAGTTCATATAGACACAAGGGAAGTTGTAGAACAATCACCATCATAAATGGTCCACATACTTGCAACAGTTCCATTTGAACATTAAGTACAATTTTGAGTGCGGGATCCCCCAAGGGAAGTTTTGGGGCTTAAAGCCCACATTTTGACTAAATCTGGTGAAAAGACTTCGCATTTTGTGGGCGCGGAACACAAGCTTGTGAATGAGTCATAAGGTTGTCCACCCTCATCTTTGCAATGTAATGTCGGCTTTAGAGATCTACCCATGGTCCAGGGACCATGGGATTGTATAAATAGAGTGAGGCTCTAATTTGTATTTGAGTTAGATAAGTAGAAGAAATAGATGGAGAATTAAGTCTTATCTAAGTGTAGAATTGAATCTTTGGGTCGTAGAGTAGGATAAGGCTCTGCAACTAGGTGTGTAGAGGCCTAGTAGTCCGCAGCTGAGTGTGCGGACCCCTACAGCTGAGTGCATAGGGTGAGTCAAGTCTGTAACCATTGGAGAAATAATAAAAAGAAGTTTCATATCATTTTTGTGTATCTTTTTCCTATTTTGTGCATTGAATGTATTGGGTATAAATTGCATTTCTGTTTTTTATAAGATGCGTGAACTTATATGATTATGTGATTAAGTGAATATAAGATAAGGTATCTATTTACACGAAGATAACTAACAGTTATAAGAAGATAAGTCATATTTGTGGTATAACTTGGGGAAATAGCGCAGATCACTACTTTAGCAGCGTGAAAGCACCTCAGTCCCTGGTTAGGGATGCGCGAAGATGATTATAACAGATCGCGAAGGCCTCGCAGGTCAGAAAAGTGTGTGAAGTGACCTACGCAAAGGTATTCACAGTCGGACTAAACCGAACCCTCAGACATCTCAAGGGTGTGGAAACTTGGTTCTAGCATCCCCCCATACTGCTTCGGGTGAGACCTCAGTCTGCACTCCGCGAGATGTTGCCGAAAGGGATAGTAGTGTAGGGATTCTTTTAGTTAATTAACTCTGAACTTGGGTTAAGCCCCATCAAGCCAACAAATGGTTCCATTGCCGAGACTAGAATCTGCATAGAGATGTATGATTTCATATCATTGGGATCCAACTACGAAGGAAATTGAAGGTTTGGTTGGACAGGAGAATTCACGAGTTCGCGGTGCAGGAAAATAGGAATCCGCGACTGACAAAAGAAGAGTGGTTAGATTGCTACCTATACACAGAGATCCACAAAATCTTCTTTGCATCTTTCCCTACTGAGTTTTACGAGTGGATCGTGAAGTTAGTAGATAGCCAAGGAAGGTGGAAACTCAACAATCCTATTGTGTGGACCCCAGAGTTGGTGCGCATATTGGAAGCATCAGAGGATATGATCACGCACGCTATTGATCACTGGCTCGAGCAAACAATAGGAGGATTCATTACTGAGTTCACGGTATATACTTCAGTCAACTATAGTGAGGCAGAACGACGCTTTCTCAAAGGACCGTGAGGTAAGTACATAAAGTCTCTGAATACTTGGATTAAAATGCCATTGTGTGAAAAGAGGCTTATGCAATTACCTTGATATCTGGAGCTACGTGAAGTGGAAAAACCTACAGAAATGAAGGAAGTAAGGGACCAGAGAATAGCCCTTTGATTTCACCTCCGCGAGGGGATGAGGAAGAGCTTGCAAAGGTCTCTTCGTGAAGTGTGATCCATTTGATAAGGAAAAGGATTCCACACATACCACCCCCACCCACACCACCACCAGTTTCATCACCTTCACCTCCATCTTCACGTGTACCACCTCTACCACCACCACGAGTCAATAGGGCAAGCATGATAAAGTTTCATGTGTTCAAGGGATTGGGAAATGAAGATTCAGACCAATTTTGGCTCGTGATAAGAGCCATATGTGAAGCAAAGGGAGTTACATATCACAATATAAAGAAAGCGACACTCGTTAGTGCCTTGTAGGATCACACTCTAACCTGGTATATTAAGCATTCTAATGACAATCTGAATGCCGGAATCACGGATATCCAAATTGCATTAAAGAAGGAATTTAGCAAGCCGAAGTCAGAAGAATAGTCGATCATTGGATTTAAAGAGATCACAATGCTACCAGGTGAGACTCCTTGGGAGCTAGATCAAAGGCTGAAGTGTATGATTCGTGAAGCTAAGATGACACTGTGAATGGTTTGTAGCATCACTAATGCCACATTTGAGGAATGCGTTGTCGCAACAAAGGTTAACGACTCAGGCAAAGGCCTTGGAGATTGCGATGAGGCTACATGAGACCCCGATGTACGATCTTAACTTGGGAGTTCAACGGATCCACGTGCAGTTGAAAAACTTAAGCCTTGAGATGCAGATTTTGAAACAAGACAAGACAGTCCGACCAAAAGTGCGCGAAGAGGTGTGGCGCATAAAATGCAAGGGTTAGGGTCATGATAAGGATCACTGCCTTATGTTCACGAATTATCTCATAGGAGGAGGATCGATTCCGTTAAAGTCGGAAGCACAAGCAGGACCTAGCGCAACACCTACTTTGTGGTGCGCAATTTGTCAAATAGGAGGAAAGCATGCTACGGACTACTGCCATTTGTTACAGAAGTACACGTAGAATTTGCAACAGTCGTTCTGTAATTTTTGTAGATCGGTTGGACAGGATGAGTGCACTTGTAGAATCTATGAGCTAATGATGGATAGAACTCCCACCTATAGAGTTCAGGTCGAAACGCGACCCCTAGACCAAAACGTAGGAATGGCGCGAACTAGATTGCAGGGGTGTGGATGAGGCCTAGGTGGAGGAGGACCTAGAAGAGGTCGCAGATAGTTGATATGCTACAATTGCAGAGGGCCAAGACATTATGCATGTGATTGTACGAAGCCAACACATCCATCATGTTTGTATTATACCTTGTTTGATCATGATATGGAAGATTTTCGTATGCTAATAGCTAGGATATGCGACAAGGGAGTGCTACCACCTCCCCCGACTCAGAACCTACAGATGAGTAGGTCTGAACCACATGAGGAAGATCCAAATGTGAACATTGTGCTCCGAAGTGGAATCACAACGAGAGATGATAAAGGAAAACCACCCAAAGATAGTACTTGGGTTCGTAAGGCTTCGACGAAAGAAGCAGAGTTTGATTTGGAGCGCGCTAAGGAAACCTTCATGGAAGCTAAGAAGAGCTTCACTGATGCCTCCACTTTAGAAATCAAAGATAGACCAGAGTCGAAAATGGACCCATATATGTTTATGACGTTCCTAGAAACACGCATGAAGATACTATGCAACATTAAGGCTCTAAAAGGATTGCAGCAACTCATTAATAGATGAGTTAGGACCACACCAGGAGAACTGCGTGTAGTCTAGAAGATTGGAAAACACAAGACTAGGATAGGGAGAGAAATGAGTCTAACCACGTAGATTGGAGAATATGAGATGGATCAAGTAAGTCTAGATTTAGGATCGAACGTGAACGTTCTACAAAAGCAGACATGGGAGCACATGGGGAGGCCTATGCTGCAATGGTCTCCTATTCAGCTGCAAATGGTGAACTAGCAAAATATAATACCCATGGGGAAATTGTAGGGAATCACCGTGGATATTGAGGGAGAAAGTGGCTAGCAGACTTTAAAGTAATAGAGATTGTTGATGATAGCAATCCCTACCCCGTGCTATTAGGAATTGATTGGGCCACTGACATGAACGGGGTGATTAATCTGAAGAAGTGCGAGATGATTTTTAAGAAGAAGTCTCTGTGCGTAGTTATACCCTTGGACGTTGCTAAAGGATCTTGCTATACAGAGCTGGTGCGCGACTATGAAAGTGATGATGATTTGGACTATATCTACAAGTTAATTGTGTGAGAGAAAGACTAGGCAAATGCCACCGCAGATGGACAAATTTCATGGGAGCGTGAAAGCTTCTACACTTTAGATTCGAATGAGTTGATAGAGTGATGGAAGAACCAGTTACACAAGGTAACCACGCTTAATTGTAACATGATGACAAGGTCACTATGCTATGTATCGATAGAAGCGAGAGATCTGCCTATGTATGATGTATTAGGTGAGGTAGATGCTTTCTTGGACAAATTCGAAAGGGAGGTGTCAGAGAAGCAACATTTCCAAGCCTTGAGCTAGGTATTGCATGCTACACCCCCGAGGTGGTGGGGTATGCACAAAGGAAGCTTTGAAGACTGGCGCACATGTAGAAAAATGTTGCACTCTCGGTTTCAGAAACGTATAGTGTGAATGGCAGATAAATACGATGGACAGGATGGCCTGCATGAGCATCTACCCAGGTGAGTATAGGCATATGGTAAACAACCTACACGGATGCACATGAACTTCACATTGGGAGATAGGTCAATAAGAATGTGTTAGGGGGGGAAATGAACGAATGGTCACTCAAGTTGGAATGAGAACGAGTGCATAGAAGGTTATCCACTCGAAAGCATTTAACGAAGTGTGCGAAGCATTGAACAAGGTATGTGGTGTGCAGCGAAGTGATTGGGACCTACGTGTACCAACAATTTTATGGGCTTATAGAACAACATGCAAGAAACTGACAAGATAGGTGCCTTCTAGGCTGGTTTATGGAGAAAAACGTCATAATATTGATTGAGTATATCATGCCTAGTTCGCACGTGGTAGCACCCATGGATATGATAGATCATGGAGCCTTGGAAGATGAGATCGTGCAATTGGAAGAACTCGAAGAAGAATGCTTTGGACTTGACGAAGAGATTCAACAGGGTGATCTTAGGCTCCAAGCACTCATGAATGAAAGAGCTCGATTGAGGGAGAAACATGACCTGGTGAAAGAAAAAGCCTAGAAGCTTGAGGAAGAAATAAAGAGGGACTTTCTTGATTAAAAACCCATGGTGATAAAACAGGATGAGTGTGATTATGTTGACAAACTTGGTGACTACCACCAAGAGTTGATTAGCTTGATGCCTTGGATTGGACTGTATGTTGTTAAGGAGACCTCGGATAGGGGCGCGATGGGGTCAATGAAGTCAAAGCGTGGACTCTTCCTAGGAAAAGTAGCTAGTAGCAAAGCTAAATGGCGAACTCTACCCATTTGACTAGCAACAAGAAGCATGGTCTTAGCGCTCTAGGTAGTTGAAAGGAGGCGTAGGACTATGAACTACTCTACCCAGGAGCTGCACAATGTTAGGGCTACGTGCAGGAGAGAAGTATCACAAGGTTCGCGACAGTGCAAGGTTAATTGCGCTTCCACGCAGCTCGGCTGGAAAGTGACTGTTGCAGTCACTATTCACAATGTGATGCTTGGTTTGAGACCAAATGGAGCGGGCAGAAGGCATTTAAGGCAAACTTTATGGGCTAGATTTGGGAAAATCTGCCGCCAAGGGAGCATTAATGAACTAGATTTGGGGGGCATGGTCAAATTCAAATTCAAAAGACGCTATAAATTGCAAAGGGCTGCTTAGCAAATAAAACTTCACGATTTGAGAATTGAGTTATTGTGTGGCCAGAGCTTTCCAAACCCATACCTATTTGATCTGTTGAACTTAAAGACATTGTTTGAGCACCTAACTGAGAAGTTGAGAGATTTATGGAAAAGAAAGATGGCAACATCTGAAGAAGCTAGGGATATCGGGGAAATGACCGCTGAAGAGACTGCAGGCCATGATAGTAGGAGATGCTCTTGAGAGTGTCGGGATAGTCACGTAAATCCCTAAATCACCGCGCATGCTGAGACCCAAGAAAGATAAGAAGTCCATGGTTCTAGTGCGCGTGTCCCCTTGAAACCCGCTACAAACTAAACTAACCATGGAAGAAAAGGGGAAAGTGGTTAATTTGGAAACTGATGAGTAGGAGGAAGACCTTGAGGAAATCCTTGTCGAAGAGGAGGAGGACGAAGACATGGAGGTGGAAACCAAGGGTGTAGAACCTATAACCAGGCTGCCCGCATATGTTCCTCCATAGAAGGGAAAGGTAAGGGTGCCCAAGGACCTAGATGAGAGCAAGAGCTCTATGCAAACTTTGCTACAACTTGATGATATCGTTTTTGAAGGAGCACACTAGGTACAGGCACCTAATCTAAATTTTGGGGATTGGGATCTCATGGACCACGAGAAGTTCCCACACTTGGCAACCGTGCAACTCATGAAGCCTAAGAAAAACACTGTGGCAGGAGACATAGAGTCGGAGCTGCACAAGTGGTTGTGCAAAGTAGAGAAAGCATGGTTGTTCATTCTGGATGCCGCATTACCATCACAGCCCAGTAACTATCTTTGTCATCAAGCGGCTACTTTGCCTGGTGTATGATGGGTGTTTGTGGCTGGAGGAGCCCATTCCCATCATATACCACCTGATTCATAGAATTACCCGACTTCCTTACAAAGGGGAGGACCCGACAGATATTTCGGACGGTAAGAGCAACAACTTAGCCATTACGGAGGCCATGAAGGAAAAATTCAATCTAGAGAAGAAGAAGAGAGGGTACACGATCTCCAGTATCAACAATAAGGTAGTCAAAGTTGTGACCCAAATATTGGCTAGCAAGGTTATGCAGAAGTTCTGCACAGATGAGGTGCCTACACCGGTGGTAGCACTTGCTACGCAGTGTGCAGAGGGTGTCCAGTTTAATTGTTTGGAGTACCTGTGCAAGGAGCTACTGGAGAATTTCTGCGAGGCACAGGAATAGGGGAAGACCTTCTACTATGCATGGCTTCTGCTGTCCATAGTGTTGGTGGCTTGGGAGTTGCCTGAGGACAGCCAGTTCCCCACAACTTCATGGGATCTTCCATAGCCAATGAAGTATGCTTCACCGTGGGCAACTAAAGACGTGCAAAGGATCCGAGACAGTAGGATATTCTTGGTGTACATGGAGATGAACATCAAAATGGGGATTAATCACAAGCCGCGGTTATTGCCCATTGTCTATAATAGTCTACAAAGCTTTGCAAAGTTAAAGGTGGACTTCCATCATGTGTACATCAGGGTGTGCAAGGACCCCATGAAGAAGTGGAATGAACTGTCATACTTGACCACAGACGATGTTATCTTCACCATGCTTGAGTCATGGCCACTGGAGTGGTGCACTCCAACCATCTCCGCGATGGAAACAGAAAATTTTGCTACACAATGGAAGAAGCAGGAGGCAAAATTGTGGATGACCCAGTTGGCAAAGAAGAGAAGAAAAGAGGCAGCAGTAGAAAAGGCACAGGAGGCGTAGGACGCAGTGAACGCAACAACAAAACAATAAAAAGTAGCAGTTGAGCAGCAACATGCAGCAGAGAAGGAGCGCAAGGACCATAAGTCGCCCTTGCCTGAAGAAGAGCCCAAGATAGACGAAGGTGGCGTGGACCCAGAAACAACATCTACACAGTTGAAGCACTAGTGCCTGTGAGAGCACGTGGGGCCGCAAAATAAGTTGAAATATTCTAAGACTTCTTTCGACTCAATCACCCTCACCGAAGGAGATCTCCATGATATAGGTGAGACGGTGCATGACATCATCGTGGAGGCCGTCCAGTAGCTCATGGAAGAGAATAAGATTGTGTTGGGGGCTCTCTGAGACAGATACATGAGTTGTAGGTGTGCACTCCTTAGGTTGGTACTCTCTTGACCAACCTTGCAGTAGGAACGGTCATGGTTGAGAAAATGATGTGTGCCCCATGACCAACAGCATAGTGCTACGAGAGGGGGCACTAGTCATAGAGAATAAGGCCAACAGGCCTACGTCCAGTGCGTTGAAGGGGGTAAGTATCAACATGGTTGTGATCCCTCGAGAGACACTCTATGTACTGCAAGACGGAGTCACTGCGGAACTACAGGCTAGGGAGGGTCGCGCACTACAGGTGTTGAGCGAGCAGAAAATTAATATGGAACAACTTAGCCTACAGCGCAACGAGTTAGTGGCACAGAATCATTAGATGGTGCAAGTGGTTGAGGAGGCCTTCTAGATGGTCCCTGAGATGGCCATCCCAGGAGAGGCACCAGTAGAGGTGCGCATCCAGAGGTTAGTAGTAGGGGTGTGTGAGGCACGAGAAGAGATGGCTAAGGTTTAGCCAGAGCTGAACCTTCAGATAGAAGAGTTATGGTTGAAGGCACAACCTTCAACTCCTTCGGAGGTGAGGGAACAACATGCTAGCACCATCACAACGGAACAGAGGAGATCAGTAGTGCAGTGAAGGATTGCACCAAACTTTTGGAAGAGTCATTCAAGGTCCTCACCACTCTACAGGAGGACCCGAACATACAACAATAAGAAATAGAGGCACGTGAGCTACAACAAAGATATGATGATATAAAAGGGACCACGCAGACGGTGGCCCTTACACAGAGGTTTGCGTAGATGCAATAGGAAAAATCACTTAAGAAGCAGGTAGACACGGCACAACACAAAGAAGCGGTTTTGAAGGTGTGTGTCCAACCTTGGATCAATGAGGCATTCGTCATTACTGCGTCAATCGAAGCCAAGCTCACGCCTATGCATGGAACGCAGGAGAAGATACAAAGAACCAGTTCAGATACAATAGTCTTTGAACAGCGCGTGTAGGAGGTATAGTAGGCAGCTACTCAATGTGTTGTCGATCTTGCAGCAGTTTGGGCAGAGTTGGGAGGTCTCCGCGCGAAGATATCCACACCGACAGAGTGACTCAAGGGTGACTCATGATGTTTGTGTTGGGGGCCTGTTGGGTGTAGGATCCCCCAAGGGAAATTTCGAGGCTTAAAGCCCAAATTTTGATTAAATCTGATGTAAAGACTCCACGTTTTGTGGGCGCAGAGCGCAAGCTTGTAAATGAATCATAGGGTTGTCTGCCCTCATGTTTGTAATGTAATGTCAACTTTAGAGATCTACCCATGGTTCGTGGACCATGGGATTACATAAATAGAGAGAGGCTCTAAGTTGTAATTGAGTTAGATAAGTATAAGTAATAGATGGAGAATTAAGTCTTATCTAAGTGTAGAGTTGAGTCTTTGGGTCATAGAGTAGGAGAAGGCTCTACAACTGAGTGCGCAGAGGCCTAGTAATTTGTAGCTAAGTGCACGGACCCCTGTAGCTGAGTGTGGAGGGCGAATCGAGTCTATAATCATTGGATAATTAATAAAAAGAAGTTTCGTATCATTTCCGTGTATTTTTTTCCTGTTTTTTGCATTGAATTTATTGGGTATAAATTGAATTTCTACTGTTTATAAGATGCGCGAACTTATATGATTGTGTTAATTAAGTGAATATAAGATAAAGTATCTATTGACATGAAGATAAATAAAAATTATAAGAATATATGTAAGATTTGTGGTGTAACTTGGGGAAATAGCACAAATCATTGCTTTAGCAGTGCGAAAGAACCTCAGCCCCTGGTTAGGGTTGCACGAAGGTGATTATAACAGATCACGAAGGCCTCATAGGTGAGGATAGTGCGCAAAGTGACCTGCACAAAGGTATTCATAGTTGGACTAAACTGACCCCTCAAACATCTCAAGGGTGAAGAAACTTGGTTCTAGCATCCCCCCATACTGCTTCAGGTGAGACATCATTCCGCACTCCGCAGGCTGTTGCCGAAAGGGCTAGTAGAGTAGGGATTTGTTTGGCTAATTAACTCCAAACCTGGGTTAGGCCCCCTCAAGCCAGCATATAAGAAGGGAAACACCAATAATGTCGCAAACTACCTCAGCCACCAAACCGTTGATCAATGTGCTCGACTCTTGTGGGCACAAGAGTTCAGGGTGGGTGCATCTTTACAAGAGCAATCTAGAATTCAACAACACATACCAGACACTCTTAGAAGATAAGAAAGTTCCAAATTTTCACCTCCAAGACACATTGTTTTGCCACTTGGGACACATCTATGTTCCTTCAAGCGAGCATGCAAAGATGATTTGGGAGGCACACTATAGTAGGGTCACTAGGCATTCTAGAGTAGAGAAAACAATCGACGTACTTTAGAAGTATTTTTACTATTCGAAACCTTTTGAGGATGTTGGGAAGTACATCAGATCTTGCACTGCCTATGCCTTTTCCAAACCAACCATCAAAAGGCAAGGCCTATATACTAGTTTGTCTAGTCTTAGTCGATCTTGGGAATCCATCTCCATGGATTACATGTCAGGCCTTCCTTCTACTAAGCACGACAATGACCGTGTTTTCATGGTCATCAATAAATTCTCTAAGATGGCCATCATGGCGGCCTGTAAGAAGAGTATCACAATAGATGCCACCACTAAGCTCTTCTTTGAGCGAGTGTGGGTACACTTTGGGATACCACAGTCCATTATCTCAGATTGGGACAAAAGATTCCTAAGTGAATTTTGGTTAAGTCTTTGGTTGATGTTGGATACCAAACTTACTAAGTCCATGGCATTCCACCCCCACACTGATGGAAAAACAAAGGTCGTTAAAAATATGATTGTACACACTCTGCGCATGTACAAATCGAAGAACCCACACACATGGGATGAAAACCTCCCCTATGTCTAGCACAACTACAATAGAGTTCTCCATAGCTCAATAGGTCATAGCCCCTTTCAGGTAGGGATAGAATTTCATCCATTATGTCCCATTGATGTAGCCATACCATTTGCAGCTACTAAGGAAAATTCGACTCACGTCCAGTTTGAATCAGACAGGGCTAAGAAATTCATTGAGTGAATTCAACACATCCACCAATAGATCCATAATATATTTGATAGAGCCAATTCTAAGTACAAGCAGTGCCATGATCAACATCGAGTGTCGCACAAGTTCTAGGTGGGCAACAAAGTTTGGCTAAATTTTTTAGGAGCACCTCGTTATACCCCACCGTAAGATTTTTCGGCACCAATATGGGCCATACGCCATCACCAAGGCTTTACAGGACAATTCCTTTGAGCTCAGCATCGCACCGTTGCTTAGTTTGCAACTAGTTTTCAATGTAGACCACCTTCGGCCATACCTCCCACCATTCTAGGACACATCCAACATTATAGAACAACTCACACCAACAAAGCTAAACTCGGAAAACATGGAACATGCAACAACTAGTTAGATCATGGACACATATATCGTGAACACTCACCAGTAGAGGATCCAGCTATATCAAGTTTTCAAAGTAGGCCAACTCCTTCACCAGAGAAACTGGTTCACCAAGGGCCAAGCTCAACAGAACTTTCCCCACCTCATGGAGGCTCTACACGCAATGGGAACCATTGCTTCCTAAGGAGGTGTTGTGTTGTACAACAACCCTCCATTTCATAATATTTTACCTTCAACTATAATATGAAATGGGTCCCTTTTAGATTTATGAATAAAATTGGTATCAACTCATCATTCCTCAAAAGGTCCAAAAGAAACAATACATTATAAACCTTTTGAATGAACATAAATCGGTCTTGTAAAAATAAATGAATAGTTCTTTATTATTTGCAATAAAGCGATTGCAAGATCGCATATCGCAATAACAAAGGATGCATAACAAAAAGACCTATTGGTTTGCCCCAATCCGACAAGCGAATAACTATCGGATATCGGGAAAGGTAAGTGATTGTAACAAAAGGCCCTCTCTCTTTTTCTCCGATGCAATATCACTATCGGTGATCGGGGAATATAGCATACACACAATGAAAGGAACCCTTCTAAAACTCCCGATGTGAATTAGATTTATCGCTATCAGCGATCGGGGATTTCGCAATGACACAAATGTAACTACTCGAGCATTTCTCCGATTTCTGATTGCGATAAAGCTAAGCGCGAATTTCAAAAAATATTGAAAAGGCTTGAGTATATTATGTTAAATTATTATTAAAATCCTTTCTATTCCCGATAGCGATTCACTTGTGATTAACCGCCAAAAAATCAAAGCCATGCTTAAATGAATTATTTGGCGAATAAACGACATGATGCGCATTTAAATGATTGACATGATTAAATGGCCAATTAATGGAGCAGTTATGCGAAACTCTCTTCAGAGATTGAATCCACGATAATATTATTTTAATCCTTCATTATTCATTGATTTATATAACTCTTTCATACTTGGTTTGCACCACCTATTCTCTGCATTACGTTCATTTTATCTCCTGTGTAGAGCTCCTCCGAAGCAGAAAATTTAGGCCAAATGGGGAAGAAATCCAAAAGATTTGGAGCAGCTTCAGCTCCCGCAGTGACAGGACAATTTACTGCCGATCTGGGACCAAGTAAAAAAGGATTGATCTCAGACACTACATGTCTTAGTCTCGCTAATACTAGCTGGCAAAGCATCTATAATCTAGTTGAAGCCAAAGAGCCTGAAGCAGTATCAGTACAAGCTTCAGCAAGTTCAAACTGAAAGTCCGAGGCTACCCTAAAGGATTTAGCTGATTCCTACTTACACCGAATAGAACCTCGAGAGAAAATTCTTCCATACATAGATGTAGTAAGATGGGCAGTTGAGGAAATCCTGGTTACAAGCAGAACATTTTGCACAATCAACGGGAGAATCTTCGGTTCGTTTCAACCTAATGATTTGAGACAAATGTACCATTTGCCTGAACCACATAAGAAGTATAGCAAAGCATTTTTGGAGAAGTTCAGAGATGAAAATGAAACTGAATCAGCACCTATATGGGAATGGAGATAGAACCTCGCAAGACACAAGCATGAGTCCTCGGGTAAGTACCCTGTCGATTCATTATGTTCTCCTTATTGTTACGGTGGGGAAATGATGTGGAGGGATTTGGAGGTTGCATGATTCCTCAAAATTCTCAATAGATATGGTTCCTTTAATGGAAGCAGTAGTCAATAGTGAAATAATGGATTGGGGAAATATATTATCTGATAAGTTAGCAACTGCTATTCTTGAGTTCAGAAATAAAACTCGCATTACCGATAGGTCTATTCCTCCATTTTATTATAGTGCCTACATATTAGATACTCTTTGTTTTAACTCCGAATTTCATGTGCTGGGGTGGAGATGGACTCCACAAGGCCCATGCCGATTCATATCTATCACCAGAAGTTGTGGAAAGCCCATTATAAAGACCACCTGTATCAAGTTTGTAATGGTTTTATGTTGCCCATTTACTATGCAATTTTTGACAAGCCTGCTCCGAAGATTTCCTCACAAGCAGAGATTGAGTTAACCACCCTAGGAAACTGGTTCAGAGAGGATAAATTTACATATATAAGAGTTTTCGGCAGCCTTGCCAAGCCTCATGTTCTTCCCTTGTACATACCCGACAAACTATTGGCTAGAGAAATAACATATCAGATTACGTCCGCAAGAGAAACCAAGACTCTGAGGAATTCAAAGAAGCAAGTTTTGCCTCCTTTTCCTCTAAGGTGTGGTGTTTACACTCTGCACGAATATAAGCATGCAAAGAAAGAAGTAGAAAAGATAAATATACTAAATCTCGCCACTCTTCCTAATAAACGATTTGATCCAAGGAAAATCGTCTATAATGTACTTGAACAGGAAAAACTCACTAAGTTTGAACATAAAGAAGATGAGTTTGATAACCTATTTTCTTTGGCGGAGTCATTATTTCAGGTTCAAACACTAGCTCAAATGAGATATCACGATGACGGGTTAGTAGAATTCAACAAACTCAGAGAGCAGAGTTTGCAAACTCTGCCTCTAGATTTACTAGCTACTGCCCTATTGACACAATCAAGCGAGCCTGAATAGTGACTTGCCGACGAACCTCCTGCTACATCAAATTTTTTTTAAGAAGTCCAAAGAAAAGAGCAGGAGGAAGTCCAAAGGAAAGAGCAGGAGGAAGTACAGAGGAAAGAACAGGAGGAAGTGCGAAGGAAAAAGCAAGACAAAATACATGAGGAGGAACAGAAAAAAGAGCAGGATAAGAGCAGCAAGGAAGTGAATGTCAATACCCAGATTGATCCGAAATTGCTCTAAGAATGGCAGCAATTCGACTCCATCATAAGCAATCTGGAAAGCTCAAAAGATACTGATACACCCAAAGCGACAGATACACAGGATAGAGCGTCAAAAAAGGTTCCAAGTGAAGGAACCAGCGGCCTACCCCCTAGTACATACTTAGAAACAATTTTGAAAGATCCTTCGGATCAAACCATTTTCCAGGTGGAGGATATACCTCCATTGGATGTCTTTTACAGCCCAAAACACAGGTCCGTAGTAAAGCGACAACGGAAAAGGAGAAGGAATGATCAACCTTCCCTGTTCCCCGAACAAACATAGACAGCCAACATAGTTTGGAAAGAGGAGTTTGATCCTTCCGATGACCTAACAAAGCTGTCCCAATATGCCAGAGCCTATTCGGCGGCCACCATGGACAAGGCATCGGAAGTGAGTAATTTTCTAAAAGAAAAGGACCAGGCAATTATTTTGTTACAAACACAGTGATTGGAGGCACAACAGAAAGCTGAACAATTATAACAGCAATTGTCAACTCGGCAGCAGTTAAATAATCAACTGAATAAGCAGCTACTTGAAGAAAAATAGAGGTTAGATTCAAGCACGATTCAAAGGCAAAAATAATTATCGGAAGCGTTGGCAAAATTGAAGACGATGAATGAACTAATGGTGAAGACAAAAGATGAGAAAATTGCTCAATTATCACTTCAAATAGAGAAGTCCAAGAGTCTTCCGCAGCTTGCTGATTTCAGAACATAAGCGCTACAGATTAATAAGTCACTGGTAACACAAATAAGACTATTGTGTCATAAATTTCTCAAGTTGAGCCCCTTTGTGAAATAACAACATCAATAATCGATAAATCAGTCGATGCTAGATAGGACTTAGAGTAGGCCAATGAGACCTTAACAGATTTTCTTACTTGCCAGGACACCAGTGAGGTACAGGCAACAAATTTGCCTAAAATTCTAGAATCACATAAAGAAATCCTATTCTTGGAATGGAATTCCCAATTGATGAAGGCAAAGAGAGAAGTTTCTAGATGTAAATTGTCCACAAGTAATTTGATTGAATTAATTAACAATACCCTCTATTTATCTAATATGATTTCGCAATGTACACCAGGTAAATTTCTGCCAGCTAAAACATTGGAGAAATCATGTTATCAGGAGCTGCAAAAGAATGGAAGGTTAATTACAGGTATTCAAAGTTTAACTTGGGACACCTATTGGTTGTTCCTAGTAAAACCATACAGCCAGAGAGCCGCCCTCAAGTGTCTAATAGATGCAATCGTGTGTATCATTCCTGATATACACGATGCCACATACTCGGCTCAGCTCCATTCTCGTCTCAGCCGCCCTCAAGAAGTGGAACCGATGCTAGTGATATGCCAACTCAGATCAAAGGGAAAATAGCCAGAGTGATGAATCATGCTGCCGACTACCAAATTGTTGTGGAGAAGATATTCAAGATCCAGTTGTACCAATTAAATAGCATTTTATTTTTGTAGTTAGTTAGTTTAATTAAGTATTTATAGACCCTTTCATGCATTTAGAAAAGGTCCTCCATTTTTGTATAAGACTCAAACCTGAAGTTGCACTACTATACTTCAGGTATATTTTTTTATAAAGACTGGGCCAAATTATTCCAATTTTTTACAACAAAGCTTTTATGTGGATGTGCACTACTACCTTTATTTAAAATTATCTCTGAGTTGAAAGAAGGAATTCGAATTGCGATTGATGTTTGGAATGATTTGCAGCACATATGGTACTACTATCTATGTTCTGAATTCATTCTTTTTATGTGAATTGTTATTTGATTACTCTTGCTATTATTGAATATATGCATGTGTTTCAACAACATTCTTTATATTTTCCACTATTGGATGTTTACAGGATGCTTTTCTTTTAGTCATACATGTATCAGTAATATATAAAAGACGAGTGTAACAATGTTTTATTAATTACTTTGTTCAACTATTTGAACAAAGCAATTATTATATGAATGAATGTCTATGTTTATCAAATAGAGTCATCTATATGCTTATTTATGAACAAAGATTATCAAACGTTGCACTTAAGAATAGAAATTTCCCGAGATAGAATAGTTATTTGTATTTTCGCTCTTTAGATTAAGTCATCCATCCATTATCACTTATTAGAAAACAAGTCACTTATTCATCCCCTTTTTATTCATTATTGGGAAACTGGTCCCATTATCTCCAGTCGGAGACACCATACCAAACGGAAAAGGAGTTGCATTAAGGTCCGGACCGGGTGGTTTTCCCCGATGTTGATGCAACGATTTTCGAGGCATCAACATTTTTGGCGCTAGAAGGAGGGTATGAACTATGAATGGTGAGTAAATAAAAATCTATAGACCATTCTTAGAGTAAATCTCCCTACACCTCACCTCGGACCTCCCGTTTGCATTCTAAAATACCAATATCCAAACGAGAAGAAGAGGAATCAACTACCACTGCTCAATCCCATCACACTTCAGAACGATTAAGTCCTGAGTCTCCTGAAGTTCAGTCTCTCATCCAAAAACTTCAAGGCTTCTCCATATCACCTCAGGAATCTGAAGTATCTCAAGGCAGTGAGACTTCACAATTTAGTCTACCTCACCCTCTCACCAGACTTCAAAGCGAAAAACTCGGCATTGAACCTACTGAGTTGCCTTTACTGAAAAGGAAAAAGGCTAAAAAGAACACTGAAGGATCTGATATTGAGACCTTTTCTTCATCATCCTCCATCTCATCCTCTCCAGTGCGAAGTCAAACATCCACTCCCCCATTACATTTTGTTGTTCAACAGGGATCACCAACTTCAACATCACAATCTATTCAATCTTCAATACCAACTCCTCCGCAAACACCAGGAACTCCATCGACAATTGTTGTTACTTCGAAGATGGCCCAGAATCCATGGAACAATCCTGGCACAGTCACTGTGCCTGCACCATTACATCCATTACCTGACTATTATGAGAAATGGCTACCAAAATTTAATCCAGATGCTGGAACATTGGCCGAGGAACATATTAACAATATCATGTTATCAGTTAATCTAAAAGGAGTGACAGAAGAAGACATTTTCGTTAGGCTTTTCCCCTATACTTTACAAGGATAAGATGGGTCATGGTATTTTTCCTTAGCCTCTGGATCCATTAGCAGCTAGAATATCTTTCAGGAGCAATTTCTTACTAAATATGGCGATGATAGATCTTTAGCAACACTAATTAATGATCTTTCAAATCTAAGGATTGAATCTAGAGAACCTATCAAGGTGTTTAACTCCCGATTCAATAAACTCTTGAATAAAATCCCTACTGATTCCAAGCCAAGTGAGCAAATCAGAAGCGAGTGGTATATAACAGCCCTACCTTCAAATATAGTCATTTTTGTAGATAGGGCTAGAAAACCAACTTTAGCCGAAAACATGAAAGAAGTGCTTGCTGTGGAGAAACGCATTATTGCTTTAGAAAAGAAAGCTGCTCTCGAAGAGAGGAAATCCAAAAAAGTTTATTTTAAAGATGATTCAAAGAAGAAAACCCCTAAAGATCCATATGATATGGAGGGTCTACAAAAGGTTCTCAAAACAATGTCAAATGAAATGGTTGAAATCAAAAAACAAGTAGCAGAGACTTCAACAAAGAAACCATTTAGGAATTTTAAGAAACTTGAGTCAAAACCACCAAATTTTATATCTAATGCAGACTTAGATCCTGAAGAGGAAGAAGAAGATGAAACAATTTCACCATCCGATGAACTCGAAGAAGAGGAAGTTTTCGAATGCCACAGAATGTGGGACTTCATATTACCTAACTCCGACACAGAAAATGAACAAGAATCTCTCCCGGTGACTACCAAGAGTAAAGGTTCCCTTGAACCTGTCCAGGCAAGTTCAAAGAAGAGAAGTGCAGGTACTACTACTACAAAGGAAAAGGTACCCACAAAGAAGCCGACCACAACATTACCTCAAAGCCAACCATCATCCTCAAATATACCTTCAACGTCTAAAACGTTGGTAGTATCGGATTCAATGGATTGCAATATTATTGATGATATGAAGAAGACAAAGGCAAACATCACCATGTTTGAACTTAGCAAACTAAAACATCAGCATAAATTTCTTCTTAAGGAACTAAATGCAGTGCCTTATTCGCCTCTTCCTAGTGCTAAAGCTACAAATGATTCAGGTCAACCACCTTCTGGTAGGATTGAAGCTACTGATACGATTTTAATTGGAGACAGATCAAATTCCCATACTCCCCCTTTCCTCTTAACCTATGAGATCTATAATTGAAACCTACACAATTGTTTGATAGACTCAGGGGCATCCTCTAATATAATGCCAACTTCAGTTTGTTCCAAACTGAACATTGAACCCCAAAAGTTTGCAATTCACATTTTGCAGTTGGATAGAACCAAGGTCCAGGTTTTAGGGGAAATCAACTCTGTAACTATCAGGTTATCAGCTGATCCATGAGTAGTTCAGAGAATTGATATCTTAATTGCTGATATACCTGAGTTTTATGGTTTAATCTTGAGTAGGGATTGGTCTGAGAAACTCCATGGTTATATTTCTACCGATTGGTCCCATATGTGGCTACCCTACAAGGGAAAGCCATATCAAATTAAAATCGATCGGGAGAAACATATGACCCATACTGTCACTGAATTTGAACAGGAGAATTAACCAATAGCATTTAATAATAATATTTTGGAGAATTACTCTTTCGAATCATTCTTTGGCAATTATACTGCCCAACCATCTCCTTTCTCAGTAAATAATTTCACATCCCAAATCAAAAAAATTTCACAAACCGATAGATCAAGATGTGTTAATATCGCTGAGAACACTGTAAATAAAATTGTTGATAATTCTTTATTTTTGTCACTATACTTTGATGGGTCTAAATCCAGTGAAGGTTCAGGAGCAGGGTGTATTTTAGTTAGCCCTGAGGGAGAAAAAACTATGTTGTCTTGTAGGTTGGAATTCGAATGCACAAATAATAGAGCTGAGTGTGAGGCCTTAGTTCAAGGGCTATATAAAGCTATTGGTCTTAAAGTTCAATATTTGGAAGTGTTTGGTGATTTAGAGATTGTCATAAAACAAGTTAGAAATACAATTCACTGTCTTTCTAGTCACCTCAAGCACTATCAGTCTTTGGTCCAGGAACTTATATCTCAATTTTTAGCATTCAATATTTCACCTATCCCTAGATCCCAGAATGCAGCAGCTGACTTGCTAGCCAATGTTGCCTCTAAACTCCTACCTTCTGAAGATTACAACCTAGATAGGTTTTCAGTAGAGTTAATTTTTAGACCATAAATTCCTGACGATATCACCAGTTGGCAAGTGTTCAATCACGATGAAGACATCTTAAATTTCTTGACTTCCGACAAGTCCTACGATGATCAAATCATTGATGAAAGAGATCATGACCTTCAAATGAAGGAAAAGCAGGAAGAAAACTCAATACCAAAACCAATGGTTAAACTAGAGGATCTCTATGATATTAAAGACAGGTTTAAACAGGTAACCAATTCAAAGCTCCAAAGTTCCACTTTAAGATTTGAGTTGATAAACCTTGGTACTGAGAAAAACCCTCAAAACATCAATTTGGGATTAGGACTTTCTGTGGAAGAAATAACAACATTCATTAGGTTATTAAGAAAAAATAAACATGTCTTCGCTTGGAAATATGATGATTTAAAAACATACAATACATCAATCATTCAGCACACCATTCCAATGCTTTATGAACAAAAACCAGTCCAACAGAAGTTGAGGAAAATTCATCCTAACTTAGAGACTCAAATAAAATCAGAACTCAATAAACCCTTGAAAGCTAAGATTGTTTTTCTTGTCTGGCATTCAAACTTGGTTTCCAATATGGTGCCTGTTAGAAAGAAAAATGGCAACATCAGGATTTGCATAGATTTCAGAAATCTGAATAAAGCAAGCCAAAAAGATAATTTCCCATTACCTACCATGGAGCAGATACTCCATTTAGTAGCAGGTTCTGAGTTAATGTTCTTTTTAGATGGTTTTTCAGGATATAACCAAATTTTGGTCCATCTTGATGACAGACTCAAAACTACCTTCAGAACAAAATGGGGAACTTATGCTTACCAAAAAATGCCTTTTGGACTTATTAACGCAGGAGCTACATTCCAAAGAGAAATGGATATAGCCTTCAAAGGATTGATCAATAAAATAGTAGTTGTTTATTTAGATGATATTACTATATTCTCCAAGAAGAGATCCAATCATTTACATGATTTAAATGAAATCTTTGAACGCTCGGAAGGTATGGTATTTCACTCAATCCCAAAAAATCCTTCTTTGCTCTTAATCAAGGAAAGCTCTTGGGCTTCATTGTTTCCAAATATGGTATTTATATTGATCCGGATAGAATTAAAGAGATTTCTGAAATTCCATTCCCTCATAACAAAAAATCCATGCAGTCATTTTTAGGTCAAATTAACTTTGTTAAGAGATTTGTTCCCGATTTTTCCCAAATTATTTTACCATTGCAAACCATGATTAAGAAAAATTCGGTGTTTAGATGGGGATCTACAGAAAAGGAAGCATTTGACTCTATCAAACAATCAATAATCAATGCCCCCGCCTTAAACACTCCTAATTTTTCTAATCATTTCATACTGTATACTCTCGTGTCCACTTCATCTTATGCAGCAATACTCACTCAGATTAATGATCATAACTTGGAAGCACCAATTTCATTTTATAGTTCGAATATCCAAGGTGTTGAACTTAATTTTTCATAAGTTGAAAAACAAGCCTTTGTTGTGTACAAAGCTGTCAAACATTACAGACCCTTCCTTTTAAAAGCCCATAAAAAAGTTATAGTTCCTTTTTCAGTAGTAAGACAATTACTAATCCAAAGGGAATTAAGAGAAAAAAGGGCGAATTGGGTTACAGCACTACAAGAATATCACTTGGAAATCAAGACAACAAAGATTGTCAAAGGCCAAGGTTTTTGCAGGTTATTAGCAGGAGCATCCAACATCCAAGAATCAGAAGATACAAAACATATTGAAGAAATCAATCAGATAAGTATCACTGATCCTGAATCACAATATGCGCACTTGATCTTCTATTTAAAAAATGGATATGCACCTCCTAATCTTTCTTATAAAAACAAACGTGCCATTAGATTAAAACAAAAAAACTTCATAATTATAGATGATGTACTTTTTAGGCGAAATTATGATTCAATTTTATTAAGATGCCTAGAAAAACCTGAAGCGCAAAAGGTTTTGCAGGAGCTACATGATGGACCAGCAGGAGGACATTCTGGAGCTGATACAATAGCCCACAAAATCATTCATGTTGGATATTATTGGCCCACCCTATTCAGAGATACTCACAAATATGTAAGGAAATGCTGAAGTCGTCAAATCCCCAGTGGAAGACAAAGAAAACCAGCTTTCCGTTTGCAACTAGTCAACATTGATCAACCTTTCGAGCAATGGGGATTGGATATCATTGGAGAAATAACTCCACAGTCATCCAAGAAACATAAGTATATCCTTCCTGCTACTGATTACTTTACTAAGTGGGTTGAAGCAATTCCTTTAAAGACAACAATCTCTGAAGTAATTATAGAGTTTATAGATCAATTCATCATTACCAGGTTTGGTGTCTCAAACGCTCTTGTTTTCGATAATGCATCTTATTTTTCTGGGAACTCTATGTTTGAGTCCGCTATTAAAAGAGGATTTAAATTGAAATATTCTGCAAATTACTATCCCCAGGGTAATGGTTTAGCAGAATCTACCAATAAAAATCTAGTCAAAATTATTAAGCGAACTATTGAGCAGAATCATAAAAACTGGCATAAACTTTGATATTTGCACTATGGGCTGATAGAATAACACAGAAGGCTTCCATAGGTACTTCTCCATTTAATCTTGTATATGGGAAAGAAGTAGTTCTACCAACCAATCTATTGCT
This sequence comes from Pinus taeda, assembly GCA_000404065.3. Classification (NCBI taxonomy): domain Eukaryota; kingdom Viridiplantae; phylum Streptophyta; class Pinopsida; order Pinales; family Pinaceae; genus Pinus; species Pinus taeda. The sequence continues at coordinate 91,845 of APFE031584441.1, forward strand.
TCCTTCTCTAGCCCTAGTTCAGTTTATTGAAGAAAGCCCCCCCTCTTCTATTCAACTGAGGCATGATCAAATCTTAAAATTAGAAGAAGAAAGAGAAAAGGAAAAAATTACTCATGCAAAACATCAACAAATTATCAAGTCATTTCTTGATTCAACTTCATCCAGTTCAAAACAATTACAAGTTGGTGATCTAGTTCTGAAATGGGACAAAGCCCATGAAGATAAAGGAAAACACACTAAGTTCCAGAAAATGTGGCTTGGACCATTTCAAATCAACGAGAAGATAGGCTATTCTATGTTCATATTACAATATCTATTAGGTAAGAGGGATTCTCTACCTGTTAATGGCCTTATCTTAAAAAAAATCTTCAATTGAGGAGGTAACCCCTTCTCCTTTTGTAAATATTCAAATTTCAGCAGAATTTGTAGTTTTTAGGATTATTAGGAAATAAAGTTGTAAGATATCTCCCATTAGCCTTTGCTATACTAAAAAAGTTGTTCAAAAGAAGTAGTTTTGATACTTACTTTTAAAATAGAAACTTTAAACAAAAGGGAAATTTCTAGGAAATTAGGTATATTCAGATTCTGAAACCCCATTTCATTTTTGTGAAATCTTCTCGAGATTTAGAAGTACTGTAAATCATTTTAATGTTTTCAAAATGGCCACAAAAAGGTTATCAATATCAAAACAGAAACTAATTCAATCTTAGCATCTTCCAACTCTTACCCTGTATCCATGTTCTCTTAAGGAAGAAAAGGTCCATCCCATTCATCAAAGTTTATGATTACTCAGAGTGTAATTCTAAAAATATTTGATATAAAAGATAAGGGTCTTATTACAAGCCTGCTTACCATGATCATTGGGAAATAGTTTAACTGACATTACCAACACTGCATACCAAAACAGGGTAATGGCTTATAATCATAAGACAAGGGGTCTCATCACGAGCCAGCTTGTTCGGTTAGATTACAACTAGTGAATGGCATTGTCAAACAGCTGGCGACCAAACCAAGACAATGGCCTTTTATCTTATAAAATAATAGAAAAGGAAAGGAAATACAAAATATGAAAGCATATTTTTGGATTCACTCTTTTAATTATAATCTGAAATGGATGGGATAATGGACAATCAAATGGTTAAAAGGTATCCTTGTCGAAACTATGAACGTTTGCTGGCAGCAGAGGCTCTACCTATGAAAAAGGAGTCATTAAAAAGGCTAAGTTGGAAAGGTTCTTTGTTTTATCATTATCAACCAATAGAGGCCAATTTAAAACTTAGAATGTATTTAATTTTAACAAGATAAGAAATTAGCAAAAATAGCTCATATTAGATTCAGAATGTATGTATACCTAGTTATATTAGAATTTTCCTCTTTGATAAGATTTCTATATAAAGAAAGTCTAAGTATTTCAACATTTCTTAGAGATAACTGTTTCTCCCAGCGAATCGCCAATTGTTGTGCTGTACAACAACCCCCCATTTCATAAAATTTTACCTTCAACTATAATATGAAATGGGTCCCTTTTAGATTTATGAATAAAATTGGTATCAACTCATCATTCCTCAACAGGTCCGAAAGAAACAATACATTATAAACCTTTTGAATGAACATAAATCGGTCTTATAAAAATAAATGAATAATTCTTTATTATTTGCGATAAAGCGATCACAAGATCACATATCGCAATAACAAAGGATGCATAACAAAAAGACCCATTGGTTTGCCCCGATCCGACAAGCGAATAACTATCGGATATCGGGAAAGGTAAGCGATTGTAACAAAAGGCCCTCTCTCTTTTTCTCTGATGCGATATCGCTATCGGTGATCGGGGAATATAGCATACGCACAACAAAAGGCACCCTTCTAAAACTCCCGATGCGAATTAGCTTTATCGCTATCGGCAATCGGGGATTTCGCAATGACACAAATGTAACTACTCAAGCATTTCTCTGATTTCTGATTGCGATAAAAGTAAGCGCGAATTTCAAAAAATATTGAAAAGGCTTGAGTATATTATGTTAAATTATTATTAAAATCCTTTCTATTCCCGATAGCAATTCACTTGTGATTAACCGCCAAAAAATCAAAGCCACGCTTAAATTAATTATTCGGCGAATAAACGACATGATGAGCATTTAAATGATTGACATGATTAAATGGCCAATTAATGGAGCAGTTATACCAAAATCTCTTCAGAGATTGGATCTGCGACAATATTATTTTAATCCTTCATTATTCATTGATTCACATAACTCTTTCATACTTGGTTCGCACCACCTATTCTCTGCATTACGTTCATTTTATCTCCTATGCATAGCTCCTCCGAACCAGCAAATTTAGGCCAAATGAGAAAGAAATCCAAAATATTTGGAGCAACTTCAGCTCCCGCAGTGACAAGACAATCTACCACCAATCCGGGACCAAGTAAAAAATGATTGATCTCAGACACTACATGTCTTGGTCTCGGCAATACTAGCTAGCAAAGCATCTATAATCTAGTTGAAGCCGAAGAGCCTGAAGCGGTATCAGTACAAGCTACAGCAGGTTCAAACCGAAAGTCCGAGGCTACCCTAAAGGATTTAGCCGATTCCTACTTACACTGAATAGCGGCTCAAGAGAAAATTCTTCCATACGAAGATGCAGTAATATGGGCAGTTGAGGAAATCCCGGTTATAAACAGAACATTTTGCATAATCGACAGGAGAATCTTCAGTTCGTTTCAACCTAATGATTTGAGACAAATGTACCATTTTCCTGAACCATAGAAGAAGTATAACAAAGCATTTCTGGAGAAGTTCAGAGATGAAAATGAAACTGAATCAGCACCTATATGGGAATGGAGACAGAACCCCGCAAGACACAAGCATGAGTCCTCGGGTAAGTACTCTATCGATTCATTATGTTCTCCTTATTGTTACGCTGGGGCGATGATGTGTAGGATTTGGGGGTTGCATGATTCCTCAAAATTCTCAATAGAGATGGTTCCTTTAATGGAAGTAGCAGTCAATAGCGAAATAATGGATTGGGGAAATATATTATCTGATAACTTAGCAACTGTTATTCTTGAGTTCATAAATAAAACTCGCATTACCGATAGGTCTATTCCTCCATTTTATTATAGTGCCTACATCTTAGATACTCTTTATTTTAACTCTGAATTTCCTGTGCTGGGGTGGATATGGACTCCATAAGACCCCATGCCGATTCATATCTATCACCAAAAGTTGTGGAAAGCCCATTCTAAAGACCACCTGTATCAAGTTTGTAATGGTTTTATGTTGCCCATTTACTATGCAATTTTTGACAAGCCTGCTCCGAAGATTTCCTCACAAGCAGAGATTGATTTAACCGCCCTAGGAAACTGGTTCGGAGAGGATAAATTTACATATATAAGAGTTTTCGGTAGCCTTGCCAGGCCTTATATTCTTCCCTTGTACATACCCGAAAAACTATTGGCTAGAGAAATAGCATATCATATTATGTCCGCAGGAGCAACCAAGACTCTGAGGAATTCAAAGAAGCAATTTTGGCCTCCTTTTCCTCTAAGGTGTGGTGTTTACACTCTGCATGACTATAAGCATGCAGAGAAAGAAGCAGAAAAGATAAATATACTAAATCTCGCCACTCTTCCTAATAGACGATTTGATCCAAGGAAAATCGTCTATAATGTACCTGAATAGGCAAAACTAAGTTTGAACATAAAGAAGATGAGTTCGATGACCTATTTTCTTCGGCGGAGTCATTACTTCAGGTTCAAACACTAGCTAAAATGAGATATCACGACGACGGGTTAGTAGAATTCAACAAACTTAGAGAGCAGAGGTTCCAAACTTTGCCTCTAGATTTACTAGCTACTGCCCTGATGACACAATCAAGCGAGCCTGAACAACGACTTACCGACGAACCTCCTGCTACATCAAAATTTTTTGAAGAAGCCCAAAGAAAAGAGCAGGAGGAAGTACAGAGGAAAGAGCAGGAGGAAGTACAGAGGAAAGAACAGGCGGAAGCATGAAGGAAAGAGCAAGAGAAAATACATGAGGAGGAACAAAAAAAGAGCAGGATAAGAGCAGCAAGGATGTGAATGTCGATACCCAGATTGATCCGAAATTGCTCCAAGAATGGCAGCAATTCGACTCCATCATAAGCAATATGGAAAGCTCAAAATATATCGATACACCCAAAGCGACAGATACACAGGATAGAGCATCAAAAAAGTTTCCAAGTGAAGGAACCAACGGCCTACCCCCTAGTACAGACTTAGAAATAATTCCGAAAGATCCTTCGGATTGAATCATTTTGCAAGTGGAGGATATACCTCCATTGGATGTCTTTTACAGCCCAAAACACAGGGTCGTAGTAAAGCGACAACGGAAAAGGAGAAGGATTGATCATCCTTCCCTTTTCCCCGAACAAACAGAGACAACCAATGTAGTTTGGAAAGAGGAGTTTGATCCTTCCGATGACCTAACAAAGTTGTCCCAATATGCCGGAGCCTATTCGACGGCCACCATGGACAAGGCATCAGAAGTGAGGAATTTGCTAAAAGAAAAGGACCAGGCAATTATTTTGTTACAAACACAATTATCAGAGGCACAACAGAAAGCTGAACAATTAGAACAACAATTGTCAACTTAGCAACAGTTAAATAATCAACTGAATAAGAAGCTACTTGAAGAAAAACAGAGGGTAGATTCAAGCACGATTCAAAGGCAGAAAGAATTATCGGAAGCGTTGGAAAAATTGAAGATGATGAATGAACTAATGGTGAAGACAAAAGATGAGAAAATTGCTCAATTATCACTTCAAATAGAGAAGTTCAAGAGTCTTCCGCATCCTACTGATTTCAGAACAGAAGCGCTACAGATTAATAAGGCACTGGTAACACAAATAAGACTATTGTGTCATAAAATTTCTCAAGTTGAGCCCCTTTGTGACATAACAACATCAATAATCGATAAATCAGTCGATGCTAGACAAGACTTATAGCAGGCCGATGAGACCTTAACAGATTTTCTTACTTGGCAGGACACCAGTGTGGGACAAGGAGAAAATTTGCCTAAAATCCTAGAATCACATAAAGAAATCCTATTCTTAGAATGGCAGTCCCAGTTAATGAAGGCAGAGAGAGAAGTTTCTAGATGCAAATTGTCCACAAGTCATTTGATTGAATTAATTAACAATACTGTCTATTTATCTAATATGATTTCGCAATGTACACCAGGTAAATTGCTATCGGCTAAAACATTGGAGGAATCATGTTATCAGGAGCTGGAAAAGAATGGAAGGTTAATTACAGGTATTCAAAGTTTAACTTCAGACACCTATTGGTTGTTCCTAGTAAAACCATACAGCCAGAGAGCTGCCCTCAAGTGTCTAACAGATGTAATCGGGTGTATCATTCTCGATATACACGATGCCACATACTCGGCTCAGCTCCATTCTCGTCTCAGCCGCTCTCAAGAAGTGGAACTGATGCTAGCGATATGCCAACTCAGATCAAATGGAAAATAGCCAGAGTGATGAATCATGTTGCCGACTACCAAATTGCTGTGGAGAAGATATTCAAGATCCAGTTGTACCAATTAAATAGCATTTTATTTTTGTAGTTAGTTAGTTTAATTAAGTATTTATAGACCCTTTCATGCATTTAGAAAAGGTCCTCAGTTTTTGTATAAGACTCAAACCTGAAGTTGCACTACTATACTTTAGGTATATTTTTTTATAAAGACTGGGCCAAATTATTCCAATTTTTTACAACGAAGCTTTTATGTGGATGTGCACTACTACCTTTATTTAAAAGTATCTCTGAGTTGAAAGAAGGAATTCAAATTACGATTGATGCTGGGAATGATTTGCAGCACATATGGTACTACTATCTAAGTTCTGAATTCATTCTTTTTATGTGAATTGTTATTTGATTACTCTTGCTATTATTGAATATATGCATGTGTTTCAAAAACATTCTTTATATTTTCCACTATTAGATGTTTATAGGATGATTTTCTTTTAGTCATACATGTAACAGTAATATATAAAAGACAAGTGTAACAATGTTTTATTAATTACTTTGTTCAATTATTTGAACAAAGCAATTATTATATGAATGAATGTCTATGTTTATCAAATAGAGTCATATATATATGCTTATTTATGAATAGAGATTATCAAACGTTACACTTAAGAGTAGAAATTTCCCGGGATAGAATAGTTATTTGTATTTTCGCTTTTTAGATTAAGTCATCCATCCATTATCACTTATTAGAAAACCAGTCACTTATCCATCCCCTTTTAATTCATTATTGGGAAACTGGTCCATTATCTCCAGTCGGAGCCACCATACCAAACAGAAAAGGAGCTGTATTAAGTTCCGGACCAGGTGGATTTCCCCGATGTTGATGCAACGATTTTCGAGGCATCAATAGGAGGGAGGACTGATCCAAGTGGATATGTGTGGCCACCCACCTATTCTACCTAGTCCTCCAGTTGGTTATATCTGTTTCCTTGATTATTTTAGCATTTACTACTTTTAGCTATTTTTCGAGTCGTGAACTTCCGGAGCGATTTTTACCCCCTAAACGATATTATTTTAAGGTTCATTGCAGACCTATTGCCATAGGTAGGGTCTTGCCAAAAATCTTGTAGTACTCAGAGAGGCCTTTCAAGCAAGGTAAAGTATGCACCAAACAAAGATAATATGACCAAGTTACGACCTCGGGAAGTTGTTTGCCCAACTAACTCCAACAGGGCCCACAAACTCTTGTCATTCCATTTCTTGGGGTTAGTGTTTTGTTAGTTTAGGGTTTTCCCTTATTGTTCAATAATAAATATTCCCTTTACCCTCATTGTAACATAGTTCAGAGGCATGTAATTGTCACATCTCTTCTTAGAGATAAACTACCATCGTCCGAGCTAGTTTATTTCTATTCTGTTTGCAAGCTTATTTCAGTATTTTGTTATTAATTAAATGAAGTGCTATTTCTGTTGCATCTTTGTATTTATTGTTATATCTATAAATGTTTGCATTCCTGCTTAATTTTAGATCAATGGTGTCATAACAGTCTACTCTTTATCTATTTTTCTTTGCATGTCCCCAATGAGGTCAAGGTATAAGGAGTTAGGGATCTAACTGGTTGAATCTTTGCAAGATCATCCTCACAAACCCCAATGGCCTCCCATGGTGGACGAAAAGAAATACGAGTGGCAAGAGATCCTTTCAAAATACTACTTGAGGAGTCCCTCGAGTGACAAAGGAATGCAGTGATGGATAATGTTTCCCAGATCCTTCTGTGCTTACCCACAGGCAATGCATTTTCATCCACCAACGACTCCGGAGATGCCACTCCTTTGAAGGTACAACTTAACTTCTATATTCCCATATTTGAGGACCAGATAGATGAAGTAGCCATAGATAAATGGTTAAATCTGTTGGAAGGATATTTTTCAGTTTAGGACTTTTATAATTGAGAAAATATTTCTTTTGCACTTCCCCAAGCTGCCCCACATGTCAAGGACTGGTGGGAAACCTACTGTGAACAAAAGGATGAGAGGTAATCCTCAATGTTTTCAGCTGCACCCACTTGGGACTCTTTCATAGATGCCATCAAGGAATAATATTACCTTGTCGAGAGCTATGAATATTAATACGCCAATTAGACCATGCTACTGTAGGGAAGGGACCAAGATGTGTCAGAGTTCACAAATGTTTTCCATACTTTTCATACAAAGCTGGGTATCAAGGATTCTAAGTGGAATTTATCACTCAATTACTACGGTTATCTACAAAAGTACATCCAAGATGATATGGAGTTCCTGGCTGTCTCCTCGCTCGACACGGCGTACCAATACACTATTAATATTGAGCAGAAGTTGAAACAGAAGAACCAAGGCTTTGGATCTTCGAATACGAAGCAAGGAAAAGGTGCCCCCAAACCATAGAGAAAAAGAAAAATCCAAGGTGGGTTGACCCAAGACGACCTGTCAAAGTTGCAAGAAAAGAACAAAACCATGAAGACAAAGAAGGACATGAGAAAATGGTGTGAGTTCTATAATAGCTCCACTCACAACACAAGTGAGTGCCAGCCCAAGTAATCACTAGTGGCCGAGTTGAAGGTTTCTGAATCCGACGCATGTTCTGACACTGAGTCAGAAATTGATGAGGGGAATGATAAAGGGAAGCAGATCATTGATGCATAGTCTAGTGCCACTATGGTCACTACCAAGATCTAGAAGAATGAGCCTAAAGATCCAGAGGAGGGGGAGCACCTCTTCCATGCACAAATGTGGGTGAAGGGTTATCCATTGTAGTTCCTTGTCAATAGAGGGAGCCAAAAGAACCTCATTTCAAGAGAGGTCATGAAGCGGCTAGGTATTCCGATTACAACACATCCACAACCATACACCATCGGGTGGCTTCACCAAGGACGAGAAATCTGCATCAACCAACAGTGTCACCTTCCTTACAGCATCAAGCCCTTCACGGATGAGGTACTGTGTGATGTTGCTCCTCTTGAATTTTGTGATGTATTATTAGACAACCATACTTCTGGAAGCGAGAGGTTGTATATGAGTCTAGACATTACCCTCTGATTATTACTTTGGTAAATAAGTTGTACAAGATACCAAAGGTAGCCCTGCCTACCTCCATCTCTTTGATCACTATAAAGAAATGCAGCAAGATCATTTCCTAGACCAGGAAATTTGTTTTCCTTATGATTTTACCTTAGGGAAAGAAGAAGGTTGTGGCCACGTCTTCAAGATAGGGCTGCTCCACACAGCAACAACAGATGGACAAGGTCATGGAGGAGTACGGGGACATTTTATCCTCACCTACAGGGGTACCTCTACACTATCAGGTCAATCACTCCATCGATCTGACCTTGTCAACATTGCTACTTGTTGAAGCCTCGAAAATCGAGTCGACAACAAGGGGGATACCCACCCGGTCCGGACCTTGGTTGGCAGCTCCTTATCCATTTGGTATAGCCGGTCCAGCTGGGGATAGCGGGACCAGTTTCCCGATCTTGGGTGTGTATGTGTGTGTAGAGTTGAACTATGCTGATCTAAGAGTATTTTTAAAGCTAATCTAATTCAAATTCTTTAACTTTACTCTATGCTATTGTAATCTAGTGAGAAAAAACACATCAAATCTATCCTAACCCGGGATTGTATATCTTCCATTATGCGATCTAAAAAGATTTCGAACAATAACTGGTAATAAAGATCATTCAGCCATTATAAGAATAGAAATCATTAAAGATAAACCACTTTGCAT
>APFE031584441.1:122567-133428 GCA_000404065.3 Pinus taeda
GAAGCAACCTGAAGGCTTTGCGGTGAACGGTATGAAAGAACTGGTATGCAAGTTAAAGAAGTCTCTGTATGGGTTAAAACAACCACCAAGGATGTGGTATCAGAAATTTGATACATTTATACGGGGACTTGGCTTCACCAGAAGAAAAGAAGATCATTGTGTGTATTTTAAATTAATTGGTGACCGTGTTATTTATTTGGTCTTTGTATGTGGATGATATGTTGCTGGTTGGAAATGACAAAGAAATTATCCATGATTTGAAGACCCAATTGTCCTCCAAATTCAACATGAAAGATCTCGGTGCTACAAACTATATTTTGGGCATGGAAATTAAAAGATATCGAGCAAAGATGAAGCTCTGGTTAAACCAGAGGAAGTATGTTGAGACAATACTACAAAGGTTTAATATGCAGGATAGTAAACCGGTGAAGGTTCCTATTCCTGTAGCTGTGAAGTTATCTGCTGAACAGTGTCCCAAGGCACAAGAAGAGGAAGAGGACATGTCACGTGTTCCATATGCAAGTGCAGTCGGTAGCTTGATGTATGCCATGGCCTATACTAGACCAGACATTGCACATGCAGTGGGAGTATTGAGTAGGTTTATGTCAAAACCAGGGAAGGAGCACTGGACAGCAGTGAAGTGGGTTTTCAGGTATTTACGTGGCACCAATATTTTCAGTTGGATGAGTAAGAAACAATCTGTAGTGGCACTATCAACTACAAAGGTAGAATACATGGAAGCCACTCATGCAAGTAAGGAAGCAGTTTGGTTGCAGAGATTTTGTTCAAGTATGGGGTTACTACATGGAGCTATAAGGATAGACTGTGACAACCAAAGTGCAATTTTCTTGGCAAAGAACCTTTTTTATCATTCAAAGACAAAGCACATTGATGTTCAGTATCACTTTGTGAGGGATATGATAGAAGACAAAAAGGTGTTGCTGGTAAAGGTGGACACTTTGAAGAATACTACAGATGCGTTGACAAAATCTGTTTGCTTTGAGAAGTTCTCTTGGTGTAGAGAAACAATGGGTGTTTCAGGGCTGGAAAAATGACTAAGCTCTCCTATGGCCCCCAGTGGAAAGAAAAAAACAAGTGGGAGATTGTTGGGTTGTGTTATATTCTTTCCACATAGTTAACATGGGGGTTTTAGGGTACCCGTAACCCCACTTTATGGGGTCCAGGGCAACACCCCGGAATGGGTTTGGACCCTATGTTTAGGTTGGGCAGACCCACCTATGTTTTGTGATGATTTTCGCACATGTTTTTGACGCAATGGTGTCAGGTCCATGGTTTTGGCGCGATGGTTTGGTCCAGGTATTGGAATGCTTCGACATGTTATAAATATGTATTGTAACATTGAAAGGAACATAATGAAAAATCAAGCTGGTAGTCCCGGTTTTGGGATCCAATGGGAAATCTCTATGTATACGTGTTTTATGTGTTATGCTCTTCCATTTTTATTTTTACTGTGATTTAGAATTCGTATGCAGGTAATTTCTGTACGGGGTTAAAACCTACATGACTAAAATCTTCTGAAGGAATGAGCTTAGAAGCTACGTTGGCCAAAAGGTCCACACTTGCATTTTGGAGTCTGGGAATTGATGAAATATTAAATGCTATAAAATGCTCAGTCAGATCTTGAAATAAGATTGATAATGTTTTAAATGACTTGATAAGCAGTGTATAGTATTACGTACCTATCTGAATACAATTTAAGAGTATCCGAAAACTTGGAGGTACTTGACGTCTAACCCGATTGCTTTGTACAATCCTTGGACTAAAGCCTCATATTCTGTTGTATTGTTAGTGAAATCAAATTTCTAGTCTGCATGTTAAGATAATTTTATCTCCTTCTGGACTAATTAGCACGCATCCTGCTCCTACTCCTTCATTATATTTAGAGCCATCAAAAAATAATTTCCAAAACAAAGATTTATTTACAGGACTATCTAAAAAATTGATACATTTTGAACTATATGTTTGAGAAAAAATTTCGACTTGGGATAAAACAAAATGTTCTAAGTAAGGTGACGTATGAACATTAAAATTGTCGAGGAAAGAATCCATTGAGTAATTGCCAATAATGCTATTGTTATATGCTACTCGTTCATTTTCCCCCTCTAATTCTGTTACTATGTATTTCTGATGTAGTTCTCGTTCAACTTTTATTTTATTTGGTTTACCATTGTAGGGAAGCCACATGTGCGACCAATCAGTTGCGAAGTACCCATGAAGTTTTTCTGACCAATCCCTGCTAAGAATTAAGCCATAAAATTATGGAATATCAACAACTAAAATGTCAATAACTTGACATACCTTTGGGTTGGATGACAGCCTTATGGTTACTTGATTTAGTTCGCCAATCACTTTGACTTGAGACCAATCTAGCTGAACTATGCGCATAGCGGATTTCTGTGGTTGAACGTTTAACTTAGTACATATGGACTTTGGTAAAATATTCGATGAAGCTCCAGAATCCACTAAGCAATTATGTACATTCTTATTGAAAATTTCATAAGTAAGGAGTAACGGGGGAGTATGAGATCTCGATCTTCCTCCAATTAAAGCAATGTCAGTTGGATCAATCTAGATGGTCGCATTAGTTGGAGGTTTTCCCATGTTATGGGAAGCTTGAGAAAGTACAGCGGCCGGCAAAGGTGCAACTGGCACAGCATGTAATTCTTTCAATATTATCTTTTGTTGGTGCTTTAACTTGCTCAATTCGTAAAGAGTGATATTGGCCCTAGTATTTTTTATGTCTTCTATAATATTATACTCCATTTCATCCGAAATGATCAGCGTTTTAGATGGAGTTGATGAATCTTTTTGGACTAGGCTGGTTTGAGTCACTTTAGATGTCGTTTTCTTTGTTGCGACTTTATCCTCTGTTGCAGAGCTTGCGCTCTTTGGCTTGGGTATAGTTTGGGGAGGATCAAGCTGATTTCTACTTCGTGTGCTAACTGGGAATACTTCTTGATCTTCTTCTTGTGGGAGGATGAAATCCCACATTCCTTGTAATTCTACAACTTCTTCTTCATCGGTTTTCCCTTCAGTGGCAATTTCCTCTTCCTCTTCTTCGGATTCAGCACTTGAAATAGCATTGGGAGGCTTTGAATCCATTGAAGGGCTTCTTTTAAAAGCTCTGTAGGGCTTTTTTGAAGAAGTTTTTGCTACTTGCTTTTTGATGTCGACCATTTCATTGGACATGGTCTTCAAAACTTTTTGAAATCCTTCCAAATCGAATGGATCTTTCTCTTGTTTCTTCTTGGAGTCTTCTTTGAAGGTGACTTTCTTGGATTTCCATTCCTCTATCGTGGATTTCTTCTCTAGGGCTATTATATGTTTCTCTACTGCTATTGCTTCTTTCATGTTTTCAGCTAAAGTTGTTTTATTAGCCCTGTCCACGAAGATTGCTATGTTCGATGGTAAAGTAGTGATATACCATTCACTTCGCACTTCTTCGCTAGGCTGAGAAGCAGTAGGAATTTTTTTTAAGATTTTATTGAACCGTAAATTGAAATCTTTGATAGGTTTCCCTGATTTAACCCTAAGATTGGATAGGTCATTGATTAGCGTTGTCGTAGACCTGTCGTCACCAAACTTGGTCAAGAATTGTTCTTGGAAGATGTCCCTACTAGTGATAGATCCAGAGGGTAATGAGAAATACCATGATCCGGCTGTTCCTTGCAGAGTATAAGGAAAAAGTCGAACAACAACATCTTCATTGGTCAACCCATTGAGATTAATGGATAGCATAAAGTTGTTTATATGCTCTTCTTCTAGCATGCCTGCCTCAGGATTAAACTTAGGCAGCCATTTCTCAGGATGGGCCGGTATTTGACTCAAGGGTGTAAGCATTAAGACTCTCCCAGGGTTGTTCCATGGAGTTTGGGCCATCACTGATCTACTAATAGAGGAAAGTGCAGAAGATGATCCCTGCGGTTGGGAAAATGAGGGTATTATGATTGTAGATGATTTAGGAGGAGTTGTGAGGGTTCCAATGGTTGGATGGACGATGATCTGAAGTGGAGGAGTGGATGGTTGACTTCATGGTGGAGAGGTTGAGATGGTGGATGATGATGAAAGAGTCTCACTATCAAACTCTTTAGGTGATTTCCTTGCTCTTTTTCTTTTGGGTAGAGGTAATTCGGTTGGATGAACGCCAAACTTTTCACTCTTTAATCTGGTCAGGGGATGAGCAGGGTTATATTGTGAAGTCACGTTGCCTTGAGATTTATCAGATCTTTGAGGAGAAATATAAAATCGCTGAAGTTTGTGAATCAGAGACTCGACTTCAAGAGGTTCGATAGTAGATTGTTTAAAATGTCAGGTTTTGTAGCAGTGGTTGATGCTCCAACGACTTCCAACTCTGGGTTTAAGTGTAATGGAGAAGTCGAGGGAGATGGTGAGGGTGATTTACTCTCAGAATGGTATTTAGATTTAGATTTACTTTCCATTCATAGTTCAGGCCCTCCTTCTAGCGCCAAATATGTTGAAGCCCCGAAAATCGGGTCTACAACAAGGGGGATACCCGCCCGGTCCGGACCTTGGTTGGCAGCTCCTTATCCATTTGGTATAGCAGGTCCGAATGGGGATATGGGACCAGTTTCCCAATTTATGAGTGTGTGTGTGTAGAATTTGATGTTTCTGATCTAATGATTCCTAATTAAGATGTTCTAATTCTAATTTTAATCTAGTGCTATGCTACTGTATTCTAATAAGCATAGAACATCTAAGTCTATACTAACCCGTGGTGTAATTCTTCTATTATGCGATCTAAAAAGATTTCAAATAACAACTGGTAATAAAGATCATTAAGCTATTATGAGAACATAATTCAATAAAGATGAACCACTTCGTATAAAAATTTAGACGAAACAGTTGTGAAAAACATATCACATAATGAGCTATTCATACATTAAGCATAAATAAATAGTTATCACTGTACAAAAGTGCCAAATGATAACTTAGGCATTCACGCATTAATATATAAACAACTAAAACTGAATATCACTTTAACACATAAGCAGAAATGGTTAAGAGATAAAAGTACCATTTATAACTAGTCCTACACATGAGCTTCAAGCAACAATGATTTATCTCTCCTTGATCTAACACCCACTAAGAATACAGAAGTGCAGCATCAGTAGCAGATATTAAATTCAAACATTAACAAATCCCGTTCCATTCATTCATCAAAACCTCCTCGGAGGGTGCAAAAGTGCATGTTCTGAGGACAAGTTTTTGAGAAATTTCTGGACCCTTCTCTAAATGCATGAGAAGGGTTTAAATACTATTAACTAACTAAAAATAACTTATTACAAAAATTCAGGATATGGTTTAAATGACCGTCCTTTTTCTAAGCAAAAATAAAATAAAACTATTTCTAAAATTAAATATAACATCTAATTATTTCTGTATTTGCTCCTTAATATCGCAAGCATTCAGCATTGCCTGAGAAGAGTCATTTGACCGACTTCAGCTTATAATTGTGTAGAGAAATGGAATTAGCAAGATATGGTGCCATCTTTTCGGCAGAATCGATGACGTATTTGGGAATCATCCGCTGACTATGTGACTTTACCATGTATGCCCAATATTATTCCCAATTTAACTTGATTAACCCTGAAATTGCTTCTGCCTTTTCTTTAGCTTTTGGTTTCTAGTGTGGCCTCTTGCAATTTTTTGGGGTTTGCAGATAACTGAGCAATTGGAAGCTTTTCTTTTTGAGAAATTTTCTCAATGATGCGCGATTGCGCGCATCAGAAACTACCTCTGTTTCTTGATTCGGGCTTCCTTGACACGTTTTTCGCTTTTAGCGCCTTTTGGGAGATATGAATCTCAAACTTTGTGAAGATAGTGATTCCGTAAGCTCTTGACCTGAGTCTTAAAATGTTCATCTCTGTCATCGACACTATCCGTGTATGTGAGAATTTGGAGCCTTGCTACTTTCCAATGCAGGAATGAATGAGCTAACTCTATAGCTGATGTTTTAGCCAACCTTGATGGGCCTGTAGTAGCCACAAATCCCATTACCTTAGGATTCTCTTCCCCAAGTAGATTAGGTGTGCCTTCCCAGATGGAACTTGGACTCCTGCCCTTCTTCCTCATAGTATCCTGCATACTGTCTTGTATAACCCTTTGTTCTTCATTCCTGCAGTCTACAAATGAGGTGAAAGTAATGATAAAAATAATGACAAGAAAGCTTTAAATGCCAAAGATATGCAAAAACACGCCACCTTACATGAACTGGCTCCTTGATAAACACAAAACCATATTTTATTAACAACTGGCATATAACTAATTAATTAACATTAAAACACGTGACCAATTCTTGGTTTATGGAAAAAGCTTTTTCTTGAATATTGAGCCAGGAAAATCTGCGATGGAATGATTCTGCTATTTGCATCACAATATCACAGATTGCAGCATCGTATTATCGCATTATTGTTGCATCGCATTATTGCTGCATCGCAAGATCGTAAGATCGCACGATCGCAATATTGCAAGATCGTTTAATCGTTATGTGTATTTTATGTGTTTTTGCGATATGCGATATGCGGTATTGCATATCGGCGATTTTGAGGTTTTCCAACGTGAGTGCTCATTGATGCATGCGATGCGATGGAGTTTCGCGCCGCAATCTCGCATTTTTTTAGCTCATAAGAAGGCATCCTATCATTTTTTTTTGCGCGATGCGATATTTCTTAAGGAGTGACTTTACTTCCTTTATCATGAAACTTAAGCTTTTTTAGATTTTTCAAAGGTATTTTCCTAAGTTCATGATGGTAAGCTTTATCCAAAAGGAAGTATAAGCACTAATTGATTTTTTTTTAATTTTTGACTAAGGGTCCCCACTTATTTAGTATTAGTAATAACACTATATAAAGAGGGGGGTTGTTGGTGGCCACAACAAAACCCCAAACTTCACAACATAAGTCATTGTCTATCAATGTATTTTTTGAAAGAGAGTGAATTGTGACAATAGGTTTCAATATCATTACTGTGATCTTACATTCAAACTTTCCACAAATCCATGAATTAGTGAGTGGATATGCCATTGAAATTATTTAAATAATGAGAAACAAAAAAAAATGGAGGCTACATATGTAAATAACAACCAAGGAATTTTAAATTATGTAGAAATTATAGCCATTTCTCACCAATCCATGTAAGAGGATTTTTGTTTTCATCATGATTTTGTTCAGGAATACTGCCACCTGTTCTTCTTTTGTAGATTTTGTTTTCTTTGGTGGATTGTGCACAACTTTTCTCTAGACATGACGATGATGATGTTGTTGGATCTTTCCACATTTAAAACCCATACATTTCTCTTTCTTTACGCAAAGAGAGGGATCTGGTTTACTTTTGCTTGCACTGATTTTTCTGCCATAAACTTTATATTTCCAACATTCTACAAAACAATGATTATTCTTTCCACAGAAAGTACAAAATATCCCACATTTGGAAGAATCATCAGAACTATATCTAGGATACCTCTTAGCTGAATTGCTATTTTCTAATTTTTTGTTACTTCTCCCATTCATCCTTTTGTTACTTTTTTGTAATTTAAGAATGTTTGGATGCAAATCCCAACAACGTGCCTTATTATGTCCTTGTTTCTAACAAAAGGAACATAATACCCAAGAGCTCCTATTGTTTTGTTTTGATGGATCTTTACTGTAAGAATACTCTACTTTGGAGCTTTTTGAACATTCTCCCATTTCACCATAGCCCATACCTTCAAATCTAGATCTTTCCTTTACTTTGACTGGATGGATAATTCCTTGGCCATTTACTCCAAGACCTCCTCCCTTGTATCCCATCTTGGTCAAGAACTTTATGCCTACACCCTTGGTATGATTCTCGAAATTTGCAAAAGAAATTAAACAAGTGTTGTCACGTAATGAGATTAAATGTAAATTATTACCACTTACCTCATTTTTTTACTAAGGAACAAACATGCCCATATAATCCTTTCCGATTCTTGAGGTATCATCCTTGGATTTTTATAGTTCTTCTTTCATCTCATTGGAATTTGTTGCTAATAAAAGATTAAAAAATTCACCCTCACCATGTGGAAAAAATGTTCAAATTTTGTCAACTTCTATCTCGGAGGGACTTCCTATGCTTGACTCTTGTTGATGCCTAGCCAACAACTCTTTCTTAGCTTGTAGCTCAAGTTATAATTCTTGTATAATGTCAGCAAGGAATTCTGCATGATTCTTCAATTCTTGTTTCTCCTCTTCTAAGCTTTGAAGCAATCTTCTTAACTATGGATTCTCTACTTGAATAGTATGATTGATCTCTTCAAGTTCACAAAGCCATGCTTGTTTTGATGCTTTCCCCATGGCTTACCTCAATCCCTACAAAATTTTAAACCTAGATTTTATACCAAGTGATCTGACAACTTGAGAGCACATAAACATTACAATAATATACTTTCACTTAACTGTAAGGTATTATTAATTTAAGTTAGAATTGTATCCATAAACATGCAAATTTCATCGTAATCTTTTAACATAAAACTGCATATAAAACAACATAGTCAAGCATGAACAAAGAGCATCATAAAAACCAAGATGATCATAGAGTTCACCCCCTCTATTAGGCTACATCTCCGAATTTGCGTCCAAAAGTCAAATTTTTTTCATTGTCTTTCTTGAAATAGGAATTTGTACAATGCTCTATAAAAACGGGTGGCCAATCCTAGAGTTGTCCTCTACTTAAAAAATACTTCAAGACTTGTACATACAAATAATTGCTCCAAAATACCTTTTGATCTCTCCAAGCTCACAAAATTTCTCCAAAAAATCTCTCAATCTCTCTCTATAAAAAATATCTTTTTAAAACAAAGAGTACAAAAGAGAATTTACAATTTTTTTGAGATCCATAAACAAAGGAGAGAATATCTCCTTAGTTTTGGAAATATTAAGAGGGGGGTGAATTAGTATTTCTTTTCAATTGTTATTTTTTACCAGTTAGATCACTTATAATTAGAACATAAAATGAAAAATAAGAATAAATACATTTATTAATCAGGGATAACGAGGAAGCCAATCCTCTTCGTTGCACTAAATCAAATACAATAATAATTAGGGCTCCAACCTTAGCTTGTATAGCGCCAACATTGTCTCTATGAGGCTCCAACCTCTAAGCTTCAATTTGTAAGATAAGTTTGATGATTCTTTATAGCTCCCAATGTCTTCTTCAATGAGCTATATCAATCTCTTCATCAATGTCTTCTCCAAATCACTTCATCAATGAAAACCTTGTCTTCTTAGAAGGTGTCACCACTTCTCTTCATGTCACCCAAAAAAATATCTCTAAAGTCACCCCATCATTGCTTCAACACATCATAGTCTCCAATAATATCTCCAAGACTTTCAAGATGTCTTCAATTGGCATCCCAAGTTCTGCACCTATTCTAATCCTCTTTAAGGGATTCTTCAAGAATTCTCCAAGGAAGTCTTTAGAATGCTTCAAAAACAAGATATTTCTAAATGTTGTTAATATAATCTAAGTTTCTTCAAAGCAACAGGTCTGAGCCTTCTTTCAAGATGACTACCTTGAGTTAACTCCAAAGGATCTTTGTCCGAGCCCTCCACAATTGACACTGTTAATCTGAGTCTCTCAAACTATTTATTGGTCTGGGGTCTACACAAGTCCGAGCTTTCTATTTGCAGTAGTATAGTTCGAGATCCCAACAAACACGTGATTGTCCTTAAAGTAATCACAAATCCGATGTCTAGTCCTAGCTCCACAAGTGACTATAACTCCGAGCCTTTAAGCTATTTCTCAACCATAGATAGTTTGAATATCATTTAACCCTTTTTATCACTAAGCCTCATTTAGTAGTCTTAAGAGATCACAATCCTTCACACTTTTATATTAATATCTGGGCTCCACCAGGACTGCACTACCCATGAATCTACGCTCCACCGAAACTAGAAATTCCCACAGATTTGGGCTTCATCGAAACTAAAATGTTCCTTGATTTGAGCCACAGGTGTTCCATAGATCCTATTTCCAAGATTTAGAACAATTTTTCCAAAATAATTTAATTCTTCAGTTCCTTCCCGGTGTTCCTAGTTGATGAGTTGTGAACTTGTTGAAGCCCCGAAAATTGGGTCGACAACAAGGGGGATGTTACACTGAAATTTGTCACCATGACTATCTGTAGTTAATATGGCTCCATCAATAGTCACATTATCCTCCTTGTCAAGCCTTATACCTCTGCTCTTCATGTCAAACTTCAAAAAAGAGAGAAAGTGATCCAAGTGGATATTGGTGGCCACCCGCTAATTCGACTTGGATCCCCTCTAGTGCTTCGTGCAGTTTTTTTCAGTTTCCTTAATTATAGCACAATTTACTATTTTTAGCAGTTTTTCGGGTCCTAAACTTCCGGAGCCATTTTGAGGCCCTAAACGACGTTTTTTGCGAAATCTACCGCCAGCGATTTTTCGTGACTAAAAATCGTCTTTTCCGTCGTAGTCCTCGGAGAGATCTTTCCAACGGGCTATCATGCGCGTCAAACGGAGATAAGAAGACGACCAATTCGCGACCCCGGGAAGTTGATGTACCAACTTACCCAAAAACGGCGCCCACAATTTGGCGTTTCATCTTCCAGGGTTAGGTTTTGGAATGTGAAGGGTTTTTCCATTGTTTCTCAACAATAAATAGGCCTTCGAGCCTCATTGTAACACAGTTCAGAGGCATGTAGCCACACATCTCTTTTCAGAGATAAGCTGCCATCGCCCTAGCTGGTTTATTTCCATTTCTGGTTGTAAGCATATTTCGGTATTTTCCATTAATGAAATGAAGTATTATTTCCGCTGCATCTTTGTTTATATGGTTA
>APFE031584454.1:41185-69851 GCA_000404065.3 Pinus taeda
CAAATAAGGCCCTTGGGCCTTTCTGATAGGTGACCAGAGGTGAGGAGCTGACATGTCTAGTGACAGGGATGTCATGCTGATGTGATGGTCCTCCCTCCTCGTGAACAACCTCAGGTTGTGGCGGTGATGGTACTGTGAAAAACTCACGAGAGATGAACTCCTCCCATGAGATGCCCTGCTGAGTCAACTGATGCAATACTACTAGCTGAATCAAACCATAATGATGAAGGCTCCTGTATTGCTATGCCGGGGTCTTCCTCTGCAACATGGGTACCATATTCTGAATGTTCTGAAAGAATAAAACCGAGATGTTCATCATCCTCACTCGGGTGAAATGCATCAAAAGGCGAATATGATATGAGTACACCTGTGAAAATCTGCCCTCACAGGGAAAATAGTGCATAATGAGCCTCATCATGGGAGCATACTCGCTTCTGAGAAACCTGAATGGAAACACACCTGCCAGATGTCTCATGAATGGTGGCCGGACATAAGGCTCAAAGTGAACACTATCTAACATATTGCGCTTATTCCACACGTCACCAACATTAGGTATCCCTGTAGCCTATGAGATCACCTCGGGTGTCAATGTAAAGTTCACCCCTGCAAGGTTGACATGTCCATCATGCAAGTGTAAAATAAAAATGCGGGCCAACTCTCGGTGGTGCTGAATCCGAGAGATCCTCTCGTAAAATTCATAGCAAGACATGTACTCGAAACATGATACTGCCATAGGACAAGCTTGTAACTCTGTCAAAGAGGTGGGCTCCTCTCGCTTATGATGTCCACCCTTACCACCCTTACGAGGCCGCCTCTGTTCCTCAATCTCTGAATCTAATGATTGGTCATCACTTTGCTCATAAGTTTCGGTTTCTGACATAGTTTAGGAGCAAAGTGGACAAACTATACTGTTGTTTTCTGCCTGTAAAAAGTGTTGAATTCTATGCTGTTTCAAGGGGACAAGGACATGAGGGAAATGTTAGGGGAGGGACCTTTTTATGAAGAATTGGGAATATAGGAATATAATAGGGAATTTAAGGAAAATATTGCAAACACCTATTGCGTATAGCAATACATATTTATAATTAGGAATATATTGGGAAATCATTTGCAAAAAATCATTGCATATGGGAATACATGTATACAACAGGGAACTTAGGGAAAAACACTGCAAACATCACTGCACATGCATCATCAAATTCATGTGTTTACATGGGCATATAGAGAGGTAGGGTTAGGGTTTGAGTTTTAGTGTTTAGAGAGGGGGGTAGGGTTTGTATTTATTTTACAATTTAAAAGGGAAATTGACATGGAAATATAGGGAAAATGAAATGGGAATGAAGAGAATGATTACAAGGGGAAAAACGATGAAACAACAATAAACCCTAGCATCTTTTTACAAATTTACATACAGCCATATGGAGTGTTTCTTCTTGCACAATTTGATCATTACAAACACACTCATGATGTCTCCCAACTAACCAGCAACCATTCACAAGTTTAAAGAGCCTACCTCAAGCGATTTGATGAGTTAGAGGAGCTTGAGCAAATTCTGAAATGAGTTTGCAGGGAGACATTTTGACGGGTCACGCACCACGCCCAACAGGTCGCGCCCCTCTGACGGGTCGCGCCCGTTGTAAAATCGCTATGTGGAAAACCCTTTGACGGGTCATGCACCTCTTGACGGATCACGCATCTGGCCTGACGGGTCGCGCCCCTGACCAACGCCCAAACTGGCTCTGTTTTTGCTCCTTTCACTCAATCACTCTCTCAAACTTCTCTTGCAAGTGTCTAGGATGCACAATGAGAGTGATAGGAGGGAGATTGGGTTTTTATAAGTTTCATTTGCAAAAATTTCATGCTCAAACCCACTTTCTAATGTTTCTCTTTGACACTTTATAAAACTGACTTTTTGGTTTATTTTGTTCTAAAATTGACTCATTTAGTCCCAATGGGTGAAGGCACTATCTGCTCTCCCAAAGTTCTGTGGTTCTTGGCACCTCCAAAAAGCGGCAGCTGCCATCCCAAGTGGAGCCGATGTTAGGCTCCGTCGTATGTCAGTATGAGATTGATTCTTCTTCAAAACCCTGTTTTGAAGAAGAAATCATTAAATGTGTTTTAGATTATGTAATTTATTCTCCAGCTCTTCAAAAGGTGGCAATGGTTTCATTAACTCCTATCCCTGCAAGCAGACAAAGAAAAAGCCTCTCATCATATCGATTTGCAATGATGCTGGTGACATGCTTGTCAATCCTGGCTGTGGACTTCAAGATATTTCCCATTTCAAAATATTTCCCAAGCAATTTCATCAGAAGAGTTTGAAATGGATTTTGTTGATAAAAAGAGTGATGATATCTATAGAAACTGTAATGCAAATGACACAGATTTTCAAACATACAT
This sequence comes from Pinus taeda, assembly GCA_000404065.3. Lineage (NCBI taxonomy): Eukaryota > Viridiplantae > Streptophyta > Pinopsida > Pinales > Pinaceae > Pinus > Pinus taeda. The sequence goes on from APFE031584454.1 coordinate 43,586, forward strand.
CAGAGTTCAAAAGGGCCCACATGATGGAGGGGTAGGTGATGTGAGTATGGAGAATCTCATAGTTGATATTGCTACTAACTTCACAAATCATGCTTCTCGCCAGAATAACACAGGCCACTCGGATAAAGTCATTGCTAACAAAGACCTTACTGTTGAAACAATCAGTCAGAGTAGTGGTGACATGGCTTTATATACATCAGTCAAATCCAGCATGAATTCGCTTATGAATGGTTAAATGAGGATTCTCTCGTTGACACACAAAACACAGAGGACCATACACAAAGGAAATATAGAAATGATTTATCAATGAAGGAACCTGTTAGAGTCATGGTAAGTGAAGGTGCTGGTAGTAAAACAAACTTCCAATAGCTTGTCTAGCATAAATAGTAAGTTTGAAATGAAGAGAACTCTCACTGTTAATACAGATTTAGTTTCCTCTGATAATGCTAATCAATCTCAAGTTGAGAGAAATAGGCATTCAGTAAGGTCTCCTCACGGGAGAAGGTCATCTTCTCCAACACGACAAGTTCAAATTGGGAGAACAGGATCATGTCGATCTAACTCTGTAGTGATTAAAACTCTGTAGTGATTAAAAGTATAAGCTATTTTCAAGATTTTCCTATTAAAGACACGGGTTCATTTAAGGAATTGAGAAGAAGTGACAGTGATGATGCTGAGAGCGATAATATTCACAACAATATATCAGGGTTTGCTCAAAAGCCTGAGCACACTCGAAGATTGAGTGTCCAGGATGCCATACATCTCTTTGAAAAGAAGCAAAATGAGATGAAACCGTGTGGAGGTGAGGGAATTAGAAAATTTGGAAGCACTGCAAAGGTATCTATGACTTTACGAGTTCATATATTTCTTCAGGAAGAATCGACCCAAGCTTTTAGAAATGGCATCCATCCCACGCATTAACTCGGTACCCAAGGATTCGAGGTTTCCAAACTTGGCTTAGGATGTACGGGGTTTTCATTTGTCTATGGCACCCCTGTTGCCGACGAAGATGGAATCTCTTTGGTTCATCATGCTTTCAACAGAGGCAGCATGTTTTTTTTTTTTTTGACACTGCAGAAATGTATGGGCCTTTCACAAATGAAGTCCAAGTTGGCAAGGCTTTGAACGGTTTGCCCCATGAGAAAGTTCAGCTGGCCACTAAGTTTGGCAATGTTGTTTTTCGTGTTAAAAGCTCAGCAGAGTATGTACGCAAAGCTTGTGAAGATAGCCTGAAACGCCTTGATGTGGATTATATTGATCTTTACTACCAACACCGTGTGGATACTACAGTTCTAATAGAAGAAACTGTGGGAGAACTTGTCTAAGCCTGTGAAAGAGCCTTTTGTTTGTGATATATGGAAAGAGTTGCTGATATCATTTCCAGGTTCTGTTTCTGCAGATGAAGATAGGCAACGTATATTTGTTTCTGACACTAATCATCATCGAATCATCGTGGCAAATGCAAATGGAAGCGTTTTAGATTGTATTGGTTCCTCTCCAAGGTTTGAGGATGGGCCATTTGAGACAACGCAGGCAAATAAGAGCATTCAACGAAATACAATTAGCATAATATGCACAGTTGTGAAATTGTTAAAGATTTCAAACAGAAAGCGAAGGTGAAAAGTAAAGACCCCAAACAAACACAAAATATCAAACATAGGCAGAAGAATAGGATTCAATTTCCTATTTATGACTTCAGATTTCCTTATTTGAATGGCCAACGCATTTCTAGAGATTTGGGGCACAGTTATAAAATCCAGAATGTGCAAAGTGGTATACAGATTCGAATGCTTATGTTTATTTTCAGTAATTGGGAGTGACACCTGTAATGCCACCGCTTCATTAGTTTTCAACAGTTCTAGTAGAAGAAGGAGCGCATTTTTATTTTCAGAGGAGCTGATTGTTTTCTGTTAGTTTATTTATTAATAATGATAAAAACAAATTCCTGGTCTTGGGGTCGATTTGTTTTCCCCCAGCTTTGTTTATTTCATATATTAAAAACAAAATCATTTGTAAAAGGAGAGAGGAGAGAGTTCTGAGTGCTGAGAGCTGGTGGAGAAAAAGAGAGCTTCTATTGTACAGTCATTGACAAAGATTTTTAATGAAATTACACAGCTTTGACTTCTGAGATTCCTGTGGTATGAAAGTTAGCATAAGTTTTTCTTCTGTTTCATATGTAAGTTGTTATGTTTCATTTCATTTCATAATCATTTCTGAGTGAACAAATGAAGTGTTTAGGTAGAATTCATAGTATTATATGCTCTGCCTATAAGTTTGTTCATGTTCAATATTTTCTACTGTTTAAGGAGGATTCAAAGTAATTGTTTTCCCTCCTTAGCTCCTCACCAGTCTTGCCATCCCATTTAGTCTCAATTTGATGTTAAATTTCTTGCCTACCTTGCCTCAGTCGATAATCTCTGTTATTCATTATCTTTCTCTGCTCAAGCTGTTACTTTGCCCATGCAGCCCAGAAAAAACCCCATCATTTTATTAAATCAAACTCTTTGATCAGTTTACTAGCCTAATATCAGTGCTAACTTATTGGTCATCTCATCTATTGGAGATTTTACGAGATAGACCAGAGAGAGCCTTCTCCTGCCCCGTAGGGCTAGCTACGAGGCTAAATGGTTTGATGTAGCCTTGAGGTTTACCTTTCTCAGCCTGAGGTGAAATTTCAAGCGCTAACAGAGTGCTAACAACTTGTACATGTATTTCATATTCTCCTCTAACCCACAAATGCTCTCAGAATTTTGTATAATTTTTTAGGAGCTTCCACCCAAATGGCAGATTTCTCAAATATGATACAAAGGCTCTAAATTGGAAACCCCCTACAAAATGGTTGGGATTCCATATTTTGTTAACAGAATTAAAGGAAAATTGTGTTGGTATAGTTCAAAGAGAAAGTATTTTTCTAGATCCGTATAGGCCCTATATGCCTCTATGAAACCATTTATGTATTCAATCTAGAAAGGATTATTGTTGATGATATCATTCTTTTTAAACATCAACAATATTTTTTCCATGTATACATTGTAATTGGTTGAAGGATCCATGCAACTAAGAACACCATCCATTAACTTTTCAAGTTGGTTCTTCTCATTCTCCGACTTCGTCACCTTCCTTTGTAGCTCAACCACTGTGTTTTTATGTTTTCCTTCAACTTTGTTCAAGTATTCTTCCCATGTCTTGCAAAGGTCACGAATTGAGTTTTCGTGCAAATGGAAAGGTATTAGTTTTCTCTTATAAGAGGGTATACACAGGGATAATTCATCCTTTGGTTCCTCATCCTCTGTTTTCACAATAGTGTCTTTGGTCACTTTGATCTTTGGTTCCTGATACTCTATTTGAACAAAAACGTCTTTGGTCAGTTTCATCTCTAGTTCCTAATCCTCTATTTGCATGGCTGTGTCTTCCTTTAGTTTCATCTATGATTCCTGTTCCTTTGCACAATTGTGCATTTGGTAAATTTCATCTCTAGTTCCTCATCCTTTGTTTGCACAACAATGTCATTAGCCTATTTTTCTTCCAAGGGGTATATTTTCTTGGACCCCTAGAGAAGGTGTAACTATGACACCAATTGGTAGAGAGCCTACAACTTGGGCCAAGAAATTTAATATTTAAAAACATTTTTTTTTATCTAAGATCCTATGTTAGGGTTTCAACTTTGTTTTGAAGTTTTCTATTTTTCATCTGTAGAACCCTATTCTTCATTAACAATGAGATATGGAGAGGAAGATATGAAGGGGTACTTACTATTTTAACATGCTTCTTTTTCAATTTTGGTGCAGTTTCTTGGTCCTCATCATCATCCCCATACAAAATTGAAATTGAGGCAAGGCCCTCTGATCCATACCATTGAGCTACTCCTTATATGTACTCATAATCAGAATCAGGAGAGGGAACCTTCTCAACTTGCTTTTTTGTGTCAGTAAGATGGTAGAATCCTTGTTGCATGCATCCTTCCTCCATGACTCCTCCTTCCATCAATACATCTTGTGGATGCTCTTTCATAGCATCAAGGGAAACCTCTTCCAATGTTTCTTATGTGACAACGTGAGGGGTTTCAATAATTGCAACAACAGAATCTAACTTTGCCTTGTTCTACTTGGCTTTTGGCACCATTGATGGGTGCTTCTTGTATCCTCTCAATCTTTTGGTGGCAATTTTACACCCCAATGTTTCTACTCCATCGTCATCTTGTTTGTCTCCTTTTTGTGGGGAATTAGTAGCAGAATCCTTAGAAACCCTCGTAGTTTGGACATTGGACGAGATGTTTTCGTTATTGAAAGGTTCTATAGGAATATCTATATCTTAGAGGTCATGAGGCAGAGTTTCACCTGGGAGGTCATGGGGCAGAGTTGTGGCTACTAGGGCATCCTCTGGTGGGGTGTCAACATTAGCATGCAATGGCCTTCCAACTAATTCATCCCAAGTTCTCCCTTCCCTTTACAGGACACTAACCACCAAACATTTAATGAGGCAATGGTGGGACAAGGATTCCAATAGGCTCTTTCAATTATGTACTGATCAGGTCATATGCTCTAGGGATTCTACAAGAAAAAAGGAATGTTAACCAACCTTCGATGATGCATGTGGTCTAATAGTCGGTGGTGCTGGTAATAAATAACAACATAACTTCCTTCACATGTGACATTTCTTTGGACAAGGAATGAAACATCATTCCAGGGTTGTGGTAATGTCTTCATGTCAAATCCTATGCTTATGTTAGGGTGAATAACTGCTCTTGCGGACAAGATGGATCTCCTTAGACCTCAAAAAAATATATTAATAAACAAGAAAAAAATGCTACCTTTCCCTAGCTTACGATTGATTGAAACAAACAACATGAGAGAGGTCACTTACCATTTTAATCAAAATTCCTGATGAAGTCCCTTTCAATGCCTTCGACCGTTCTAATGCTTCGCACATCTTATCCATGATTTCTTGAAGGAAATCTTCATATAAGAAATAAACAAAGGATGAAAGCATTGAGTATATAGCATAAAAGATAAATGAACTAATTAACTCAACATATATCATAAATTGAATCAATAAGAAATCGTAACCTATGTGAGTGATCAAGAAGTCCCATAAATGATATAAGAGAAGACATAATTGGGAAAGAAAAATTAATTTTATATTAATAAAATGGAGAAAAAAATTACAACCTCAAAGCCTTGATGTTACAAGCCTCTTCTCACAATCTCCAACCCTCTGTATGGATGAATAACCTCCTAGCCTTATTTATGCAGCATAAGCCTACCTTCAATGGTCCTCCTCAATCCTCATTCTTGTGTTAGCTTTATAGACCAAACGGAGGAAGTTTGGGATCCATTTCCGAAGGGATGAGATCCACATATGGTGGGATAGGGGTTCCACAAAGAGAGGGAAGTAGCTCCATAATGGAAGGGATCAAGGCGGAATAGGCATCCATTTGAAGCTTGTTAGTTAGGAAATTTTTGACCATCAAAGCTTCTAGACTTCACTTTTTAATTCTACATGTGTTAAGTCATTTGCACAGGCCATAGTGTCAGAAAAAGATCCCTTATGCGTAGTTTGTAATGGAATCTTCTTGCTTATATGCAGAAATTGACTAGAGAATTGCGTAGGAAACCAAAAATAGGTTTTTGAGCCTTGATATTTAGGAATTTCATTATCTTTGGGATTGTTTGGGCTCTAACCTTGCAGTGGGATGCATTGGAACACATTAATAGATAGCGAAAGATCGAAACCAATGGTCATTTTCCTAATGCGTCAAAATGATGTGTAAAAACTTATCTTCAACAACTATTCACCTACCTCAGGGAATTTCCGCAAAACATCATGTTACGGTTTTCAAGGCCCATAGCATTGTTTTCTCGTCTGGAGTAACCCTGTCACTTTTTCAGTTGCTTCATCTGTCGCATGCACCACTGTCCCTGATACATCATATCTTCCCTCCCTCTAATGCATGGAAAATTATAGAGTTATGTCATCGTCATACCCCTACAACTTATGAATATATACATCCAAATAGTCTATTCAAACAATGGTATAATGTTTTGAAATTGAAGTTTTTGTAGCAATTCTTCAGTAGGTTCTCTACGAACTCTTGGGCCTCCCATCTTTAGTCAGCGTTTAGAGTGGCTATGGTTGTGCTTGGAAAGTGCAATAGTTTGAATATGGGATAACGGTAAGTCACATAAGAGTTGAGGGTAAGCATGTAATAATGGGGTTCAATAATAATTAATATTGTAATAATATAGCATCATGTATTACGGTGGTCATTTGGCATCAACCGTTCCTTGTTGCAGTGATAACGAGAGATTCCTCCTGTAAGCAGTCAGGAGTTTCCACAACAATGACCATTGGAATGGGAGGGTGATTTGCAACAACCAATGCAATTGATTTAGGGCGGTCTTGATTTTCCATCATAATAATTTATTTATTTATTTTATACATGCAACTTTGTGGGTCAATGAACCATTATAGTCACTCCTAAAATTACTTGTGCTAAAATATATTGGTTACATTTTATTAGTTATCCTTGATTGCATATTATAATTTTGCAGGATTATCACGTTAACTTCATTTATTTGCAGGTTGTTCATATTATTTTCACTATTTTTCAGGCTTAGTTGTTGTTGTTAGGTATGTCAAAACATGCTTTAATTCAATTCACTTGATCTTGTGGCTGAAGATGTCGATAATGGATAAATTAACAGTAATTGAATGGTTTATTTGGTTATTTATACAATTTTGTCCCTTAATGAAGTTGGATCTATGAATTAGAAAAATGCAATATATCACAATTACATTTTGCAAATCACCATTTGTAAAGGACAAATTAAATAATAATGATTCATATATAAAATATCTTGGTTGGCTTGTAACCAAAGGTATCTCACATAATTTGTTATCTTAGGGGATTCTTTAAGAATTCACGCTCATTAGACTTGTATTAGATATTTTTATAATTTTTTCATGTGATACTCATGGATAATTAATGAATGAATGTTCCTAGAATTAATTCTACATATTGCATCCTTGAAACTCCACTCATTCTTTCCAACTAAGTGTAAATGACTAGACTAGCTGTGAAGATGCATGTTGGCTCGTTTGGGCTTGACCCAGGTTGAGCTTGTACTTCACACCAACAAAACCCTCACACACCTGCCCTTTCAGCAATGGCGCACAAGTAGGTCGATGTCTCACTCGAGGTGGCTATGGGAGATTACGGAACTAGGTTTTTGCAACCTTCAGGGGTTGTGCGGAGTGGATCTTAACTTTGATTTTCTATATTTTTATCGTCTATCATTCAACATAATTGTACGAAATAGCATAACATATTATAGAATAATAACAACGTGCCAATATACCAATTACTTGAAATCACTTTAGATAAATAGATAGAACATAAATAAGAGATACAGATACAAAAAATTTGCCAAAAATTATTATTTATTAAGATATGTCTTCAATAGATACAAATTCTTAACCTGCGCACCCAGCTACAGGTGATCTGGACACTTAGCTGCAAACCCTTCAAGGCCTTTGTGCACTTAGCTACAGAGCCTTTCCTTAAGATCCAAAATATAGAACAAAATACTTGATGACTTGTGAACTATGAGATCATCATGAATTATCTTTCTTCAATAAGCATCACATGTATTTAAATACATTACATAGCTAAACAAAACCATGGTCCACATACCATGGACTTAACAAAACAATGAACTAAACCCCGATACCCGTTACAAAATGAGGGGCTTCAACCCACTCCGGAACCCCTAGACACTGCGTAGTACATATAACTTTGTGGAATCCCTGCACTCTACTCCTAAAAATATGAAGTCTTTAACAAAAAATTTGACCAAGTTGAGTCGAACCTAACAAGCCCCTAACACTCACATGTGACTCATACCGAGTCACTGAGATGCGGTGCCCTTGATCTTTGCTGTGATGCCATTGTAGACTACATTTTATTGCTAGACGATTTCCTCTACTAGCTTTTCATCTTTGCACACTTCTTCCAGCAATGCCTCTGTGGTTGGTATGAGAGTCTTCTGCAACATTGCTTCTTCCCTCTGTTGCATCTCCCTGAGTCTTTCATCTACTTCTTATGAAATCTAGAGGGCCTCACCCTACCATGGTTGAGTACTCTCTGTCAAAATCTATTCTTTCCTCTAAAGATCTTTGATCTATTGATGGATATTCTTTGCTTCAGCAATACTAGCAAGCCTCTGCGATACTGGTGGGGTTTTTTAAATTGTGAGGATCTCTTCTCAATGCTTTTTCTTTGCCTGTAGCTCCTCTTGAATCCTATGAATGTTTGGATCCTCCTACATTGAGGTCCAAATCTGCATAGTCTCATCTAACAAGTTTCCACAATCCACCATTGTCTTTGAGATGCATCTCATTGCAGTTTGTAGATCCTTCTCCCTCTGATAATGTACTTATGGTGATGTGATCGGCTGCAGCCTTATTTGTAGCTCAGAAATATTGACTTCATACTCAATTTTTTTTTTGTGATCTTTTTCTTGGACTCATTTATGGTGAGGCCGAGCTTCGCTACCTTCTCTGCTGGAGGTTCTTCTTCACAGATGTTTGCATCAGGAACTTCACTAGATGTTTTGGAAATAGTGTCCTATAAATTTTGTTGTTGCTTGCGTTCTTCATCCCTTTCTTTGACCACTTGGTAGAGCTCCTTATTCAGCGATGCTCTGTCCTTTTCCACTTGAATAGTCAATAGTGAGGTACGTTGTTCTCTCTCCTTAAGTTCACCTGCAATACATTGATAGAACATGTGTAATAACTGAGTTGGCAGTGCGGCAATGTTCATGTTGACACTGTCCCATCCTCTTGCTTTTTCTTTTTCCTTGACGGAGTCAAACTAAAACACTCCACTTGGTACTTACAAAATCCTAAATCTAATTTTAAGCCTTGTCGCTCTGGCTATACTAGCTGACCTGTCTGTGCCAGTTGTTTGGCCATCTACGCCACTACCTTTAACTCCACAATGCCTTGTTGAACATCTTTCAAGATCATTCTGTAGTGATCATCGACCTTGCTCCAGGTCTCCGTTATGACTTATTGGAGCTTTTCTCTGATCTCATTGATGTTCTCATTAGTGAGGAAAAGCAGTATCGTGCCCTTACATTTACTCACCTTTTGTTTCTTATTTGTGCCCGATATAGTTACTAGAGGCACCCTATTTTTGATAATGAATGGTGAGTCTATTGTTGGATCTACGTAGTTGAGAGGGTCTCGGACATACTGTTCTGTCTCTGGCTCTGGTTCCTCTCTTTCTTTTCCTTTGTCCTTACCACTTGGGCCTGCATGCTACACAGTGCCCCCCACTATTTATGTTTCATTGATGATCAAGGTCATCCATTTGTCTAACCAATGTTGTATACTTGTGACCAGGTCATCTTCAATGACCAAATATGGCAGAGGGCGCCATGTCTCTAGTGAATCCTTCTAAGCCTTTATGTAGACTCTATGAAAATGAGCTTTGAATGTAATGACGTTTCCATATTACTCATACAATCTAGGTGATAACATGGGATACTGTTTCAACACCATGTGCAAATCCATGTTTAACAACACAAAGAAAATTATATTCTCCTGTGCGCACAATGACTCCTTGGTATGCACAACGAGGCATAGCACATAGCTTCACAAACATCTATCTCAACCAATAGAAATTGTGAGTCCTTTGGATCCTTCAAAGCTAATAGTGCGATGATTAGAATCAACCACACATAGTGAAATCCTCCAAAAATTCATGGTATAGGTACCCCACCCAGTTGAACTGAAACCCAACACTGCACTACAAAACAAAAGAAGCCATGGTTGCGGGGACTTCATTTGCTCTGAATTTCCTCATGATTTTTCCTGCTAAGATGTGAGTGGCAAAGCGCAACCCTTGGTCGCTGAAAAAATTGGTGTTGTAACCACACGACTTCTTGATAAGCCTGAACTTATCCTTCATGGTTTTTTTCCATTGCCTTGTCCTAATTATTTCTGACGAACTCTTCAGTGGGGTCCTTCCCTTGCTAGGGTAGTCTAGTAATTCTTCTAATCAACATCTCATTAATCGAGATCCTCTTCCCCAACTAGAGGCATCCATCATGCACCAATACTAATAGTTTTCAAACACAGGTTGTGTTGGATGTGCTTTGACCGAAGTGTGGCAAATATAGCATTTTTAACAAACCTGATGTCTACAATCCTCCAACCCATTTGTGCAGACCCAACCTTTTAACTCCGCTCTATAAATAATAGACCTAGTGTAGGTACTTGCTTGGCTTGAACTGTGGATAATTTCTTTTATCGTTGAAGTCCCAATACTCCATCTTCAGTTATGGAATTTTCCCAAGAAATTCGCCTTTGGGCAATAGCAGTGTGAAAGTGACAAATTTCGTGTCTTTCGGGTCCTCAACTGGCTTGGCACTTGGTTTCCTTGGTAGAAAATATGGTGGAAGCATAGAGGGATATTTTGGGACATCTCTTTCCATGCAGTGCATCTTGGCTTCCTCCTCGTTATCATGGATCTCTTCGGATTCTTCTTGCTGTAGTGACTTCTTTGCTTCATCCTTAGGTTTCTTGTCTTGCTTGGTCTTCATCCACCACTCTTTTTCAGTCTTCTTCCTTAGCAATGTCCTTAACTTTATGCTAGAGGCTTCATATGGCCTCTTTTCAAGTCTTTTCTTGGGATCTTCTTTTATGTCTTCTTGTTTTCATGGCGACCTCGCGCACCTTGGGGACAGGGGTATATTCGGTGCTCTGGATCGACCACTCTTTGCTTCCTTGACTCCACTTAGTCCTTTCTTTCGAAATTCTTGAGAAATTTCTTCAAAGCTTTTCTCTGACATATAGTAGCGCACTCTTGCATGCAATTTCTCAAACTAAATTCTTCAGATAACAAAGTGTAAAACGTGGCACGATGCATAACTTCTATAGAAAATTTTAATTTCAAACCTCAAGATTACCTTAGATCCTATTCATTTAATGCAGGTATGGCACTAGATTCAACCAGATATGCTTCATAAATGCATTTCTCCCATGCCCTTTAACGATAACTTCATTTTAATGGTAACTTTTTCCTTCCAACGATCATATTTTTCCAGTTATCTTCGACAACTGTGCAATCATCTGCCTTTGTTGCGGTTCTTTTGGACTCTAACATACTTATGAATATTTCGTAGTAATCCTCCTATGGAATGGTTCCCTCGGTATGTGACATACCCCTGAATATAGTGTAGTAATTTTCTTTTGCAAAGTCCCTTCCTACAGAGTAGTTTATAGTTCAGTTCCACTTTCAACTGCAGGTGGCAGTAAGACTCTTCTCCTTTTATCTTTCAATGTGAAGCTCCAGGGACAGAGTCATCCCTGTATACCTTCAATCTGCTGCCATTCACTCGTCATGTAATCAACTGACTGTTTAACTTCATGAGCTAAACTATGCCACCATCAAAGACATGTTTGACAGTATACGGTCCTAACCAATGTGTCTTAAATTTTCCTAGGAACTTCACAAATTTTCTATAAAATAAGAGTACAAGATCGCCTTCCTGAAATGTATTTTTCTTGATGTGTCTGTCATGCCAGGCTTTCTCCCTTTATTTTTGTACCTGCTGATTAAACCCTACTATAAACCTATCCTCCTCCAAAGCAAGCAATTGCACCATCCTCTCCTCCATTATATCAAAGCTTGCCATGTCTGTGAAGGTTGCAATTCTTAAACTGGGCATAATGTACTCCATAGGCATAATTGTTTCTTGCCCATATAGCAACCTAAAAGGTGTTTGGCTTGTCAATTTCTTGCATGTCATCCTATACGCCCACAACACCACTAGAATCCTTAGATCCCAGTCATTTTTATTCGCATTGCACACTTTTGTGAGTGCATTCTCCAGAATATTATTGAAAGCTTCGATTGTCCCATTTGCTTGGGGATGATAAGGAGTGATTTTCTAATGGTGTACTTGAAATTCTTCAGTGAGCGCCCCAATAGGCTTATGTAAGAAATGTGAACCTTGATCACTCATTAATATCTTTGGACACCCAAATTTGGACAAAATGTATTCAAAAAAGAAATTCGCAATGGTATCTGCACTATTATTCTTCACTAGTTGTGCCTTAGCCCACCTCGTCAAATAATCAGTTGCAGTGTTTATGTATCTTGTGCCCATCTTCTTTCCTGGTGGTTTAATAGGTCTAACAAAGTCAATAGTCCATTTTTTAAATGCTTACAACATCACTTGTGGATTTAATGGAATTTGGTCTCTTCTAGATGACCTTCCTGTTCTTTAGCATATATCACATGCTTGACAAAATTATTTTGCCTCCTTATGTATTGTGGGCCACCATAGCCCAACTCTCAAGATTTTTTGTGCAATGGCCTTTCCTGCATAATTTCCACTTCTGACTCCTCCACGAGATTCTACAAGAATACTCTATCTTTCATGTTCTAGCATGTATCTTCATATTATTTCATCCAGTCCCATTTTGTACAACTGCCCTAGAATCAACATGAAGTCAACTGCTTTTACCACCAACTCCTTCTTCTATTGTGTAGTGTACTCCGCGGGCATCATTCCTGTGGCCAGAAACTGAATAATATCCACAAGGTAATCATCAATGACCCTAATTATGAACAACTACATGCCAGGAAAGTTCTCTTCAATACTAGTCGGTTCTTCTCCTTTCTCCAATCTCGACAAATGATCTGGTCTGGAATTTAATCTTCCTAGCTTGACTACAACCTTAAAATCATACTCCTTAAACAAGAAAAACCATCGACAAATTTTTCCTCCAAAAACAAGCTTATTCACCAAATATTTCAGCATAAAGTGATCAGTGAACATATTGAAATGATATACCAACAAGTAGTGCATGAACTTCTGTAGTGCATAAACCATAGCTAACCCTTCTCTTTCTATTGTACTATAGTTATTTTCCAACTTGGACAATTTTCTGCTTGCAAAAGCTATTGGGTGATCAACTTGACCTGCTCCTATCTATGCCAACACTATACCCAATGCTATGCAAGATGCATCAACATGTACATGAAATTCCTTACTCCATTATGGAAAAAACTATGATTTGTGCAGTTATCATCTTATCCTTCAGTATATCCAAAATCTTCTGACATTCGTCATCCCAATTAAAAGTGACATCTTTCTTCCATAAATTCTCCATCGACGGAATTATCTGCACATACCCCTTTATAAAATTTCTATAATAGCTAGTGTGTCCAAGAATTATGCGCAACTGTCTCACTGTCTTTAGTTCTAGAAAGTGCACAATGATGGCTATCTTCGTGGGATCCACTAGTAAACCATGTTTGCACACAATATGCCCTAATAGTATGTCACAAGGCACACAAGAGATACGCTTCTTCATGTTTAATGAAATCTAATTATGCCTAGATGTAACCAGTGTAAGACTTAAACTCGCACTATGCTTCTGTGATAGCCCAAAGACTATTCAATCTTCAAAGTAAACTTCCAAGAATTTGTGTGTATACTCCTCAAATGTTGTGACTACAACTCTAGAAAATATGGGAAGTGCATTCTTCAAGCCAAAAGGCATCATCGTGTACTGAAATGAGCCCCACCATGTTTCAAAAGTTTTCTTATGTCTATCTTCTAGCACAATTCTGATTTGATGGTAGGCCAAAAATCCATATGCGAAGGAATAGGCTTTGTGCCCTCCTACATTGTCTAATACTTCATTTATAAATGGTGTAGGGAAGGGGTCATGCACACATGCATCATTCAATTTCCTCAAGTAAACACGAATTTTGATCTCTCCCTTATTCTTATTTCTTGAACTATCATGGGACTCACCCATTCAGACCCTTCTACAAGCTTGACGATACTTGCTGCTAGTATTTTGTCTAATTCTTCCTTCACCTTTTCCTTGTATTTTAGATTCAACCTATATGGTATTTTATTCACAGGCTTTGTGTCATGTTTCAGACAGATCCTTATCACTCCTAGGTCCCCTAATATGCCATTCATTTCTAAAATTTTTGTTGAGAATAGCTCCTGGTATTCATGTAGCAACTCTGTGATTTTACTAACTGTATCGGTGTCCCAATAGTCTCAAATAATCGTGAACTTTGGGTTTTCCTTTGTCCCAATATTCACTTTCTATGCTTTTACTAGCTGCATTATATCTGGTATTTTTGGTTTTGACCAAACAACTTCACAATGTCCTTCTGATTCTGGTATATCAATATTGCACAGATCTTCATCCTCTTCGGCAGTGATATTATAACATTCTAATGCATTTTGTAACTGCACAACCTAATCATGCTACTGAATTATAAGAGCTTCATTCAAAATTTTTTTGCTTTGATTACCTGAAGAGCCGAATCTAGACATGGGAAATCATCTTCAAAATTGAATGTCAGAATGAATCCTTCAACCAAATATGTCTACTTCGCAGTTCCATGGCGCAATCCTATTTCAAGATACCAATTCATAGAAATAATTTATAGTGTGTAGATAAACCCATGTACCCACTCTTGTTCTAGAATTTCTTTCCAAATTGAAGTGCATCGTTGAATATTCTCTCGAGGATCAACCTTACCATCATAATTTACTTCAATTTATGTGTCGATTGAACCAAACCTGATCCACATTAATCTTCGACACTTATTCCAATCTTCTATATTTATTTTATGAGTACCCCACCATCTAGTAGGTGTAGATCTCAGGGCTACCTCTAAATCTTGCAACCTTTGCTCATCTAGTATTTCTCTTTCATATTCATCAAGAAACGGGATTTTATCTCTCGTCCCATCATAACAAGGTAGATCACTTACCTCAGAATTTATGCTACGAAGAGATTTTGTTGTAGAGACTTCATATAACATGTTTCGCCAATTTTATAGTTCTTCCTCGGAATATGAAGAACAATAACTCTCATGTTCCCAGACCAGTTTGGCATATGTAGTGGGATTAATCCAATCATCCTCCTTAGTTGTTATCTGATAGATGTTTTCAACATATGTGTCGCAATACTCATCCCGGATAGGTTTGATATAGTCACTCCTTCTCGGGGGTCTAGAGGGAAAATGACCCTCATATCATCTTTCTTGAACACCAGTTGTCTCTTCTTCAAATTGATGTTCACCAAATTATCGAAAGTCTAGTCCAATCCAAGAAGCACTAGATAGGGGCTTCTATCATCTACAATTTCAATCACTTCGAAGTATGCAAGGGTTTAAACTCCTTCGATGTATAATATGATTCTAGGTAACCTTCCCATAGGGACAATCTTTTGTTGCTTGGACATCCTCAACAATATCAACAAACATTGCAACTTGAGAATTTCCCATAAACTCCCATGTTTGATTAGGTAACACGTTTGTATTAGATCCTAAATCGAGGATTATCTGATCCATATCATATTCCCCGATCTGCGTAGTTATTGTCATTTCCTTCCCCATTCCCTTCTTGTGTCGATGCAAATTGTTTACTACATGCAAATCGCTTTGCGATACCTCTTTATCAGTGCAAGAGTCTATCAACTCCTGGAGTCCTTCGACAACACTGTTATTCTTCAAAAAATTCATGCAAGTATGTAAAAATGACTTCAAAATACTTGGGTCTAATTATTTCATCAGAAAATACACTTTGTCACATACCTTCTTTGGGATTAACTTTGGTTATGTAATAGAAGTTGAGGCCCCATCATCCAAGAAGCTTCGCTTCACTTCACCCAGGGGCCTTTTTTACTGTCTTTCTTGTCCAAGTATTTTCTACTTTCTTCTTACCTTTATCATATCTCATCGAAACTCCACTCCTTGTTATGAAGTTGATGCATGCTTCATATTCCCTCATCTCAGTGGTCATCATTTGAATATTTGTTGCAGCATATTGGTTCCTTTTCTCATGCATCTTCGTGATAAGGATAGGACATTATTCTATCATATGATGAAAATATTTGTAGTAGTTGTAGGTTGTAGTAGGGTTCTAACTGTCTCTTGCAAAGTGTCCTGCTTCTCCACAGTTATAACAGGTAATTTGGTCACGTCCTCGACCAGTTCCTTGTCCTCGTCCTCGTCCTCATCCTTGGAAGCCTCTTCAACTAGCATGTTGACCCGAATCCTTGTGTGTATGTCCTTCAGCTTGCAATCTATAAGCATCAGCAATGAACTCCAACATCTTTCAACGATTTCTCTCATCGTGGCCTAATGATTTACAAAAATTGCAAAACAATTGCTTTAGGTTTTGTACGTATTTTTGTAATAAATAACATTCTTCAAATTGATGTTGGCCTCTCATTCTACAAATATCATGCAACAAACTTGATCCTAGGTTTACTGGATTAGTGCTCCATTTTGAAAGTAATCTGTGAACACAAGGCATTGATCCTTATAATGGCCCTCAACTTTGCATTTTGTACAACACACTTCTGACCTGGTTTCTTTACCTGTATTAATATATTGCAATTCCAAGGTCAAATTTTCTAGTTGTCTCTGAATTTGTTGTACTCTTGCACGAGTATCTCCAATCGGTGAGGCTTCCAGCTTCATTGAAATCTCCAATGCTTCGGCTTGAGTCGCTATCTTTTGCTTCGTCAAGGGTAACCTGATATGGGGTAGCAACGCAACTATAAACCATTATTTATGTTGTTATGGGGGTATGTTAAAGCTTACTTATCCCATTAATACCTTGAATCATTTATCCAACTCTCACATAGACTCAGTGGTTGTATGTTTGATTTCCTTGAGCTCTATAATGCACTGTGATTATGATTTCAGCTTCTTGAATTCAGATACCAATGTTTTCTTAATATCATCCAATGAAGCAACCTGATTAATAGTCGAATACTTCATGTACCATGTCAGCACAATTTCTCGCAATGTTGTGATGAGATGCGCCTTCTTTATATCTTCATCAGTGATTTGTCTTGCTTTACCTACTACATTAGCTACAAACCAGAACTGGTAAGGATCCTCTGATCCAAGTCTTCTAAACATAGGTTGCTTAATGTCATTGACCATTTTTCTTCTCAAGGGGTTACAGGTAAGGTATTTATGAAGGGGGAGAGGAGGGGGCATAGGGTAATTATGGGTGGCGGGTGGGGGGGTAAGGGGAATAGATGGATGGGGGATCCCAAAGGTGCCTTGATTTTTTCTTAGCTTCTAACATCGACGCACCTTCAGGATGGGAGGGGGAATACCATAGGGTTGCAGGGTTACATCCTTATTCTTCATGTTCAGACCCACCTAAAAATGGACTATAGTCTGTCTCAATAAATTTCTTGTGATCTACTCTATATCGCTTTCCATTTTGCGTAGATCCCGGTTTTGGTTCAAACTTATGCTCTCTTCATCCAAACATTAATCTGACTGCATTCGTAGTACACCCTTTTCACACAAAATCATTTTAATCCACAACTTCAAAGAATTTAGGTACTTACCTCACGGACCCTTGAAAAATATTTTCCTCGCTTCACTGTAAGATACAACTGTGTCTATTGCGAACTTTGTAATAAATCCTCCTAGGATACTGTCAATCCAAAATTCAACCGCTCTTGAGATACTGTTGTTAGTATTCTTGAGTCATTGTATAAACTGATGGCTCCACATGGTAGGCTCGTCGTGTTTGAAACAAGTATTATTCTCTTTCAACTTTGATAGCCATTCATATAGTTCATTACCAAATGTCTCTAAGAAGACCTTGTGATGTTCTGTAAAGAGATACATCTACAACCAAGCTTCATTCGACAATCGCAAAATCTAGTTTTCCTGAACTGCAAATTATCATTCCTTTTGTTCTACCTAATCTTATATTTTCTTCTTCAATGGATCCCACATCCACATCCCTCAAATAGATCTTGGTCCTGGCAACAAAACCATTTGTTGGCTCATTTGGGCTTGACTGAGGTTTGGCTTGTACTTCACACCAACAAAACCCTCATACACCAGCCCTTTTAGCAACGACCCACAAGTATTTTTATCATCTAACATTCATAACATAACTGTGCAGAGTAGCATAACAAATTAAAAAATAATAACAGTGCACCAATATACCAATTACTTGCAATTACTTTAGATAAATAGAGAGAACCTAAATAACAGATACATATATAAAATGTTCGCGAAAACTTTCTCTTTATTAAGATATATCTTTGTTGGTAGGCTAAATTTCTTCATTTTTAATGCCTTTATTACTTTGAATTCATAACCTTAGATCTTTGTTTTAACCTCATAGCCTCCTTATTCTTGCACTATTCCAAGAATTGTGCCTTTTCCTGCACTAGCTTTATATTTCATATTTAAGGGTTACAAATGTACTTAATTAATTATTTTTATATATTTTATATGTTAGGTCTCTATAATACTAGTGATCTCCCCATTCCTATTGTCATTGTAGCCCTTATTGTTATTGTTGTGCCCCTATTGTCCCAATATTATTATTATTGTGCCCCATAGAAGCCCACTATTTTTATTGTTGTGCCCCATAGAAGCCCACTATTTTTATTGTTGTGCCCTTATATTATTCTTATTATGTTGGCTTTGATTATATTGTGACCCCTTAGAATCCTATATATAGAAATGAGGTTTTGTCATTTGTATCATCCAATAATGATTCATTTTTGTAATTTAAAGGAGGTCCCCCACTCGAAGAGGGTGATTTTGAAGTCGTTGATATATCTTTTCTATGTTTTTGTGAGCTCATTTCTTAACATTTGGTATCAGAGCTTTGGATTTTAGGGTTTCACTGCTCCAAATAGGTCATCGTGGAATATTCTCTATAATGTTTTCTCTACGAGGTTTTAGATGCTAAAAGAAAAAACCCATTTGAGCTGAAATCCTTCTAAACCTCGGATCCGAATTTCAAATCTTGTATCACTATATTTTCAAAGATATGATCTGAGGAAGTTAGGGATTTTGCATACTATCGAATTACATTCCAAATAGGTGACCTTGGGAACATCATAATAAATTTCTCTCTAAGTATCAGATTGAAATTTAGTAAGTAGTTATAGAAAGAGGATTGACTGTAGTTTTTCTTATAAATTTTTCATATCTGAATGTCAAAACAATGAACGTGGTACGTCGTGCAAGTTCACTCTACTGAAACATTATATAATCAGGTCATCTTGGTAGATTGGGGATAGTTATTTCTTGGAGAATCCAATTTTGATCAGTCTAGTGGCATTGGAAACAGGACTCAGAGGGATACCACAAGAAGTAATTTCATACCTTATAAATCCACAATTACAGATATACATTAGATTTAATATCGAGCTTCTACAAAGAGAAAAAATGGTGTGTAGTCTTTTTAAAATTTTACATAAGTTTGGGTTGAAAAATTAGTTTGAAGTTCAAAGGGCATAGTGAAGCATAATTATCATTAATTGATGCCCGGAAGAAAGAAAATGGAAACACCTAGTGAGTAACCTAAAATCTCTAGCATGACTCATGAAGAAGAGGAAGAAATGCAACATGATATATCAAAATTACAAGACCAAATGCAACAAATTTCACTCTCACAAAAGGTAATAGGAGCTAAGATTGATGGTTTAAAGAGAGGCATGGAAGCTAAGATGAATGGCGTGGAAGTTAAGATGGATGGCGTGGAATCTAAGATCGATGGAATGGAAGCTAAGATGAATGGAATGCATGCTAAGATGGATGGTATAGAAGAATACCTCAAAGGTAAAATGGAATATTTGAAGACATATTTGACTAAGTTACTACAAGAAGTGCTTACTAATGGTGAAAGGTTAGTAAAGGAAACTCATGATGAGAATAAAAGAAATGTTAATCATGATTTGATAGACTCTAACATTGGATTGAAGACCCACTATGTTCCAAAGATCAATATGAGGAATTTTGATGGCGAGGATCCCGTAACTTGGATATTACAGATGGAGCAATATTTTGATTTCCATAATGTGCAAAACACACAAAAGTTACACATTGCAACTTTATATTTGGAAATAAGTCAGTTTGTATGATATCGATGGCTTTTCTCTCATAAACAAATTTTCACTTGGTTAATTTTTACGGAAGAAATGATACCACATTATAAGGATACAAAAAGAAACACTTTTTTTAGCCAATTGATAATCCTCAAACAACATGGTTCAATGATGGACTGCATTGAGGACTTCCAAAAATTGAATATAAGGGTAAAATATATTATAGAGGAGCATATGATTAATTTTTCATAGGGACTTTAAAGGATAACATCCAACATGAGGTTCGTCTTTGGGAACCTGCCTCATTGGAGAAGGCATTTAGGTTGGCAAGAAAAATGGAAAGCAAAATTATAGCAACAAGGAACCCTACCACTCACAGCTATAAGGATGGAAGTGTTGTTTCCCCTAGCCTTCCACAACCTAAAATGTTGACATGCCAACAATTGGAAGAAAAAAGAGAAAAAGGGATTTGTTACAGTTATGATCGCAGATACACTAAAGGTCGTAAGTGTGCCGAGAAGAAATTAATTTACATAGATTGTGGAGATGAGGAAGAAAAGGAACAAGAAATGTTAAAAGAAGAGGATATACACAAGGAACAAACCCTAGAGAAAGAAGAAATGAATCTGACCATATCATGTAATGCATTGGACCAAATTACCACTCCTCAAATTATCAAGATAGAAGGACATATCAAGAAGAAAAAGGTAATAGTGTTGATTGATTTGAGCACTACCCATAATTTTTTTCATTGTAAGATAGCTAAGGAATTGAATTTATTCCTATATCATGCACCAAAGTGTCAAGTGATGATTGCAAGTGAGGAACCATAAATTGCTTTGGAAAGTGCCATAATATCAAGCTATCCATGGGAGAATATGTATTGAGTTTCCCAATGCTTTCCATTCCAATGGGTGGTGTTGATGTTGTACTAGGAGTTTGATGGCTACAATCCTTGGGTACAATAGATTTTAATTTTCAATAATTTTTCATGAAATTTTCTTCGGAAGGAAAGGAAGTTGAATTAAGAGGTATCACAGGGAAAACAGGAAAGATAATCAGCTCTAATGGAATGAAAAATCTTCTAAATAAAGAAAAACTAGGTGTAATTCCACAATTATCTTTGCTAGAGTTTCCCACATCGAAATCATCTATTTCTCAAAATCTCCAAAAATTATTGGACAATCATTCCAAGGTATTTGAGACTCCCAAAGGTCTCCCACCTATTAGTGATCATGATCATGCTATTCATTTAATTCTAGGAAGTGTTCCTCCAAACATCAGGCCTTACAAATATCCCTATGCCCAAAAGAGTGAAATTGAATGTATGGTTGCAGAAATGCTAGAGGCTGGTATAATTCAACCTAGTCAAAGTTCTTTCTTTGCTCCAGTAGTATTGGTGCAAGGGAAGGATGGATAATAGTGCATGTGTCTAATTATATGGAGCTCAACAAGCTCACTATTAAAGATTAATTTCCCATTCCTATCATTGATTAACTATTGGATGAATTGCATGGATCAATTTACTTCACCAAGTTGGATCTTCATTCAGGATATCATCATATCAGAATGAATACTAAATACATTCCAAAAACAACATTTGGAACTCATGACGTTCATTATGAATTTTTGGTCATGCCTTTTGGCCTTACCAATGCACCTTCTGCATTTCAAGGTTTGATGAATTCCATTTTCAAACCCTTCCTTAGAAATTTTTGGTTAGTATTTTTGGATGATGCTAATCTATAGCAAGTCCTGGAAGGATCATGTTCAACATGTTGATAGGGTGCTCAAACTATAGGAGGAGAAACAATTATATGCAAAAAGCTCCAAATGTTTCTTTGGAGTACAAGAGGTGGAATATCTGGGTCATATTGTATCTCAAGAAGGTGTTAAGGTATACCCTAGAAAAATTAAATCCATTAAGGAATGAAAAATCCCCACATCCATCAAGCATCCACGAGGATTTCTCAGGTTAACAGGGTATTATCACAAGTTTGTTAAGAAGTATGGGAGAATAGCAGCACCTCTAACAGCATTATTAAAGAAATATGCATTTTTATGGACCCCAAAAGCAATGAAGGCATTTGAACATCTTCAAGAGGCAATGTGCCAAGCACTAGTCTTAGCTATGCTGGACTTCGGAAAACCTTTATTGTGGAATGTGATGTCTCATGAAATGGAATTGGTGATGTTTTAAAAGAAGAAAGACACATTTATTTAGAAAGTCATGCAATCAAATGAAATTATTTACACAAAGCTATTTATGAGAAGGAAATGTTGGCAATACTAAATGCACTTAATAAATGGCGACCCTACCTAATGGGAATAGACTTCAAGGTAAAAAAGGATCATTATAGCATAGAAAATTTTAGGGGCGAATGTTCTCCCTTTGGAGAAATTAAGGGGTTTTAAATTTTTAGTGGACGAATATTTTGTATCATAGTACATTTTTACAAATCACCTCAAATAGCCCACCTTATTGTAATGGAGAGGGTAAAAAAGGTAAATTTAGCCCATGAAATTAGGAGTTACAACCTTCCATTCGCCCATTTTCAAGATAGGTTTTATTTAAGCGAATCCTATGGGCCAAATACCATATTTATAAAAGAGGTATGGTAAATTAATAAAAATATAAATAAATGAGAGGTATAGTAAATAAATAAAACATTTTTAAAATTTACTCCATAAGTCGCCTTATAGACATGCAAGGGTGTAAACAAATAATAATATAAGTAAAGTGGAGGTATGGTAAATAAATAAAACCTCTTTTTATACTTACTCAAAAGGTATGGTTAATAAATAAAAATATGAATAAACTAGAGGTATGGTAAATAAATAAAACCCCTTTTTATATTTAGTCCATAACCCTCATTCTATTTATGAAGGCTCAGAAAAGAGGTTTTATTTAAGTGAATCCTATGGGCCAGAAACCATATTTTTAAAAGAGGTATGGTAAATTAATAAAAATATAAATAAACTAGAGGTATGGTAAATAAATAAAACATTATTAACCCTAATATTACTATTAATAAAAATAAAAATGGCACATGGTATTGACACATGGTATTCATCTGGAATGTAGCCTATTTAAAGGGGGGAATTAAACCAACATAGATCCATCTTACTTTGGATCTAATAAATAAAACATTATTAACCCTAATATTAGTATTAATAAAAATAAAAATGGCACATGGTATTGACACATGGTATTCACCTGGAATGTAGCCTATTTAAAGGGGGGAATTAAACCAACATAGATCCATCTTACTTTGGATCTACTAAGCCCCGAGAGGGATCAAATATCATGATATGAAAACTAGCAAAGAGTGAAAAAATATTTGATCCCTCTCGGGGCTTGGTGGATCAAGAGTAAAAATGGATGTTCTAATTTAATGTATGTTAAACATTTCAACTTGGTTAAAATAAAAAATAAAATAAAAATCAATTATTAATTTTATTAATTTTTATAAATTACTAATAGTAACTTTTAAGCTCCAGGTTTATGATAACCCATGGTATTGACCCATGGTAATACCATGGTATTCATGTGAGCATAGACTAATTAAAGGCAAAATTCTATCATCTTAGATACATCTTAATTCTGGGTCTACCAAGTGCTCAGAAGGGATAAATAGATTCCATCCCTCTAAGAGTGGTAGATGTGGAGTTAATATGGATATAGGTTGGTTTTTATGATAATGAAGATATTAAATAAAGTTAGGAAATTATATTGTAAAAGCATATTAAGGTGAATGGTTAAAGCTACATTTAGTCACTTCACAAAATTTAGTAAAAAATACCAATATCTCCATTAATATTGGTTTTTCTGATTTAACAAAAAAATTCAAAATAGTGAAACCTTATCACCCTTTCCGCATCACCCTTGCAGAAGATTTCCCACCATTTTTCAAACATTCTCAATATGATGTCTTCATGAAAATGTTTAAGTACTGATGTTCGATTAGTTGTTTAAAAAATAAGTTCGTTTGTACAACCTTTCATCTTCTGTCCTATTCTTAGTTTGTCCTAATGATCTGTAGGGGTTGGAGCCACTGCACCATATTTTCCTAAAAGGTGGAGATTGTTCACCAAAAGGGAAATTAATCTACATGTTACAAAGCTGTTAAAAAATGTGAGATGTATGAGAGTAGTGAATTATGCTAATAAGCAATTTAGATTGGGAGAGAAGTAATTAAATTTTATTATTTAATTGAAGATTTCCAATTAAAATAATAATAAATCTACATTTTTATATTCATATATTGATTGGAAGGCTTCTCACAATGGTCACTTCTTTCAATTAGATCCCCTTCAAGACTTGGGATACCTACTACTTTTTTATATAATATAGTTGGGGTTTGCTACTTGTTGGCGTGTTGGGGTAAACAAACTTGATGTGTGTGTGTTTTATTTATTTATTTATTTTTATTTTTTATCTCGTAGTTGGAGTCTATGGAATAAGAAAGAAATTTGACAACTTGAAAAAAGTGGTAGCTTGACAAATGTTGTAGAGAAAAAATTAATCTCTCCTACCTTGACAGAATTTGTGGTCAATATCAACACCCACAAGAACTTTGTTGTGGAATATTATCAGAAGTAATAGAAGGATATGAAAGAGTGTATTGTAAGAACCTTAACAAACACGGCCACTAAAATTTGGAACATTGTTTGTAGGAAGAGATAATTATGTTTCTTTTTTCCAAACATGTATATTAGTACTTACCATCTTGCAGGTGAGGGAATCTGTAACACCAAGAGGCCTCCATGGCAACATTGTAGCTTATGTGAGGAATAAGTTTCGCTTGAGGAATAAGTGCATCTACAACATCGAGAGCCCTCCAAGGGCCCATTGCAACTCGCTTGAGGAATACATGTGTACAACCATGAGGAATAGGTGTGTGACATTGCTATGCTATGCTCTTGACATCTCAAGAGCTAAGAACAAGATGTATGTGACACCTAATGAAGGCACTCTTGATAGCTGAAGAGTCAAAAGTAAGGAAAAGGAAGCGTATTATGCATTGTGCATTTTTGTTTTTGTGTTTTATTTGTTTTTTGTTTTTGTTTTTTTCTTAGTTGTAGCACAATTTACTATTTTTGGCAGTTTTCGGGTCGTGAAATTTCGAAGCCATTTTGAAGCCCTAAACAATGTTTTTTTAGCAATATTCATTTGGGTGATTTTATCAAAATCACATTTTCAGTTGTAGTCCTCAGAGAGATCTTTCCAACGAGGTATCATGATCCAAATGGAAAATGGCATCAACCCATGGTATTCATCCACCCATGGAATTTACCCATGGTATTGTAAGTGGCATCCACTCATGGTATTTATCCACCCATGGTATTGTAAGTGACATCCACCCATGGTATTCTAGTGGATCAATTAACAGTAACAGTGGTCTTGCCTTGCGTTGCCTTCTCTTCTCTCCTCGCCTCGCCACGCCAAATATTAGACTGAGGTTCCAACTTTGCTCACAGTTTTCATCTTCACCTTATCTAGTGCTACTGATTCTATTAAAGTTTAGATCAATTTGGGAATGACATATGATAAGATAAAAAGAAGAAGGGATCATGTTTTAATATGCTTCCCTCTCCCTCTCGGGCATGTCTTTCAAATGGTGGGCTTTTCTAAGGCTTTGGGACAACGTGTCAAGTATTAAATCGTGAATATCATAGGATCGGTGTTTTACCCAATACTTTGAGGATTTTTTTTGGGTAGTCAACTTAGAAGAACGTTTAATATAATAAAGATGATAAAAATATTTTTTAAATATTCATTTTTAAGAAAACCTAATAATCGTACATGGTGAGAAAGATGGTATTATACATTTCCTCGATTTATACTAGTTAAATAGTGGGCTTTTGTGTTCTTTTCTAAGACTCTTAGACGAGAGATAAAGTATTAATTTAATATTTTGAGCTTAATCTACCTATTTACTCACATCCACATTAATTGGTGCACCTAGTAATTATAATGTCTTTGAGGACATCTTAGTGCATTTAGAGGTTAACGATGATGGCTTATCATTTTCATTCATTTCAACAAATTTACTTTTATGACAATGTATTTGTACCTTTTAGTTTCTTTTTAATATTTTGATACTTTTCTTTTCAATTTTATATATAATTGATTTGTATTTTATATATCCACCAATAAATAGCAAGGTTCTAATCTAAGAAACTATGTAATTTTTTAAATTACATTTTTTTTTAACTAAATCTACTAAATAATTTAGTAAGATATATAAAATGCCAAAAAACAACTTTTGAATATTTTAAAGAATTTCGCAAAGAAAAAAGGAATTATATATATATATATATATATAAT
>APFE031584463.1:0-24052 GCA_000404065.3 Pinus taeda
GAAGAAGTCCAAGAAGGGATCCTCGAAAGGATTGGAAGGTGAGGCATTAGCCTCTCAATTTGAAATGGACTTTACCCTCATCGCATGCATGGTGTCATCGATGATGGGTTGTGTCTAGTATCTTGATAGTGGAGCCTCATTCCACATGACCGATGATAAAAATTTAATCAATGCCTTGGAGGTTAAAGACTTCAAGATGCGCATAGAGATGGGTGACGAAAAAAGGTATAGTGTTTCAGGAGTGGGAACGGTTTCTTTTCAGAGGGAGCATGTAGCTCCTCTCACCTTGACAGATGTGATGTATGTGCCTGGAATGAAGAAGAACTTGGTATTGATCACGATATTCGAGGACAAAGGCTACGATGTTGTCTTTAGTAAAGGAAAGGCATTCCTACGACACATGGACACGGGTCAGACCAAGAGGATAGGGATTCGGGTGAAGAATCGCTATAAACTAGAGGTATATGATTGTGCAGCATTGAATATGAAAGCAGAATTGGTGCAAAGCCACGACATTGGCGAGTTGTGGCACAGGCGGTTGGGCCATTTGCATCATGGGGCTTTGAAGATAATGCAGTAGATACCTTCAGGACTTCCCAAAGGTAAACTTGAGAAAGTTGACACATAAAAAGGTTGTACCTTGGGGAAGTACAACAATTCTTCCTTTCATGATTGAGACAGTCAAGCAAAGGCTATCTTAGAGCGAGTTCAAATTGATTTTTGCGGACGATTCTCAATGGCATCCACAACGAAGCAATGGTATTATGTGATTTTCATTGATGACTATTCTCATAAATGCTGGATTTATTTCATGCAGAAGAAGCACCAAACTTTCACAAAGTTTTGTGAGTTCAAAGCTTTGGTCAAGAAAGAGTCAGGGAAGAAGATCAAGGCCTTGAGAAGCGACAACTGTGGAGAATATGTCTCTCAAGAGTTTAAGGACTTCTGCATAGTGGAAGGAATTAAACGAAAGTTGACGACACCTCATAACCCACAGTAGAATGGGGTGGCTGAGAGGAAGAACAAAATTATTGTAGGGGTAGCACGGGCAATGCTGCATGACAAAGGCCTACCACTTCACTTGTGGGCTGAGGCATGCAACGCAGTGGTCTATTTGTAGAATAGAAGCTTGCATCACATACTTGAGATGAATATACCAGAGGAAGCTTTCTCTGGTAAGAGACCAAATGTGGGTCACTTCAGGATCTTTGGCTCATCGGTATATTTCCATGTGACAAAGGATGCATGGAAGAAGCTTGAGTCGACAGCAGAGTTGGGGATATTTGTGGGGTACACTGATACACCTCACAACTATCAGGTGTACTTGCCTACTAGTCAAAGGACAGTGGTTCGCAGAGATCTCAATTTTGATGAGCATAAGGCCATGTGATTTTCCCTTGAGAGGGAGCTTCAACTACAAGTTTTGGAGGAACTATTGGTTCCTACGGAGGAGGAGCCTCAGACTAATGCGGAGCAGCCGCATGCAGAGGTTCTAAGAGTGGAAACATCCAGTCAAGCAGAGTCTTCCAAAGATGGATGGAAGCACACAAGAGAAGCTGATAGATTGTTAGAGGATGCGAGAGAGAATGTGGGAGCACCATCTTCTTAGTGCAGACAGAGGAGGTCACCTGAGAGGTACACTAGATACATGGCCCTTGCTGGGGAATGTGTTGAGACTGAGCCATCTTCCTTTGAGGAAGTAGTGCAGTAGCCAATTTGGGTTGATGCTACGATGGAGGAGTATGACTCCATAGTTCGTAACAATGTTTGGGACATGGTTCCGAGACCAAAGAACAAGTCAGTTGTGAGTTTTCGTTGGATTTACAAGGTAAAGAAAGTTGTTGATGGTAGTGTGGAGAAGCATAAGGCAAGATTTGTAGCCCATGGCTTCTCACAAGTTGAGGGGATTGACTATGATGAGACTTTTGCTCCTGTCAC
The DNA here is from genome assembly GCA_000404065.3 of Pinus taeda. Classification (NCBI taxonomy): domain Eukaryota; kingdom Viridiplantae; phylum Streptophyta; class Pinopsida; order Pinales; family Pinaceae; genus Pinus; species Pinus taeda. The sequence continues at coordinate 1,939 of APFE031584463.1, forward strand.
AAGGTACTCATCTATTAGATCTATGTTGGCTCTATCAGCACAGATGAGTTGGAAGATCCATCAGATGGATCTGAAGACTGCATTCCTCAATGGCCAGATTGAAGAAGAGGTGTACATAGAGCAGCTGGAAGGTTTTGAGACCTTTGATTGTGAGTCGCATGTATGCTGACTCAAGATAGCGTTATATGGGCTAAAACAAGCACCTCGTGCTTGGTACACTAGGATAGACAACAACTTCATTGGGTTGGGCTTCACAAAGAGTGAAGCGGATGCGAACCTGTACCACATCGTGGTGAAAGATAAGTTGTTGATCATCGTACTTTCTGTTGATGATCTCATATTGACTGGTGATGATCAGTTGATTGTGTCTTGCAAGGAGAACCTTGCAAGAGAATTTGAGATGAAAGACATGGGTCTCATGCATTACTTCCTTTGCATGGAAGTGTGGCAGAAGAATAGGGAGTTGTTTTTGTCACAGACAAGTATGCCAATGAAATACTCAGGAGATTCCACATGGAGAGGTGAAAGCCCATGCAAACTCCTTTAGCAGGTAACTGGAGGAAGGAGGATGCTACTTCAAGGTAAGTGGTAGAGCCTATTATGTACAGGCAGCTTGTGGGTTCACTAATGTACTTAGTGAACACACAACCAAATTTGTGATATCCGGTGAACTAGCTGAGTCAAGTGATGGTTCAACCTACCAATATGTTTTGGAAGGCGGCAAAGCATGTATTGGGATACCTCAGAGGCACATCTCAGTATGGATTATGGTACAGATAGACAGAGGGAGTGAAGCTACAGGGCTTCACTGATGCAGATTGGGCAGGGAGTCCATCAAATCAGAAGAGCACATCAGGAGGGATTTTCAACCTTAGGTCAGTGTTAGTTTCTTGGTATAGCAGGAAAGAGAGGTCAATTGCACTCAACTCGGCAAAGGTAGAATACATGCCTATAAGCCAGGCAACATGTGAGGTCATCTAGATGCAGAAAATCCCAGTTGGTTTGTTTGATCAGAGGATGGATCTATCTGTGATCTATTGTGATAATCAAAGTTGTATCAAACTCTCCGAGAATCCAGTATTTCATGATAGGTCCAAGCACATCAACATTTGGTATCATCATCTTAGAGACTGTGTAGTGAGGAGGATCATGTTGCTGCAGTATATTTCGACAAAGGAGCAAGATGATGACATTTTAACAAAGGCATTATCAAAGTGTAAATTCGAGCTCCATAGAGACAGGATTGAGGTGGCAGATAATTCCTTTCTTGTTGAGAGGGAGTGTTGAAATATGGAAACAAGAATATTCCAATTTAATTTTTCCTTCAATTAAATTGTGATTTAAAATCGAATTTAGTCTTAACAACTACTTGGAAATAATTTATTTATTTATTTTAAATTAATTAGTTGGAGAAATTCAAGTTAGAAGTCTTTCTGAAGTCATGCAAGAGTTATACCTTAAATTAAGGAGATAAGAGTGAGTTATATTTGAGTTGTAATTAGTTCACTCAGTTTACTGAGTTAAGTCCAGTTAAATTAGTTCCAAACTGTTTGAGGAACTAATAGTGAGTTAACAGTCAGTTGATGCATTAATGCACTCAACTAGTGCTACTCCAGTTAACTGAAGATTCCCTTATTAGAAACTGATGCATGTCTATTCTGAGAAAGACCAAGTCGAGATTAATGATCAAGGATAGTGTACTATCATTTGCATGTGTTTTCTCATGGAGAAAAATCATGCATGCAGTCAAGGATTTATCATTGAGGATTGTGTAGTTTTGAAGATTGGTTTTCCACTTGGTAAGAGAGAATCATCCACAAGGAACAGCGCAAGGAAATAGGAGCTTGGGGGAAGAGAGGAAGGCTAGAGAGAAGCCAAGATTGCCTGTGAGCGTCTGTGAGGATTGTACTAAGAGTTGGCTAGCTGTCAGAGCTAAGGCTTTGTATAATTCCTATGTATTTCCACCATGTATGATAATACAATAGTGTGGGGTTTTTAGTTCAGGCTTTCCCCAAATTATTTTCATGTGTATTGTGCCATTGATTCTTCTTCTTCTGGTTATATTGTTCATCTCAATCGTTAAGCTTCCACAAATTGATAGTAGAAGTAGGTTATAGTATTTTGCTTTGATTCATATTGCATTATCAGGTTAACCTACACAGATTTTCTACAATAGTATTACTATGCTCTCTAACCCCATTTCCCTACTCATTGGCCAGATGAGAGGTACTTCCCATGAGTCCCATACTGCATGGGTAGGATGCCTCGATAGGAGAACCATTCATCCTATCCATAAGTCACCACGGGGTATCACAGGGGAAGGCTGAACCATTCACCTTGTACATAGCGCACCATTAGAGAAGGGTGAGTCGCCCTATGGTCGCTTCTTGCTCCAAGAAGTACCCCAAGCCCCCGAAAGCTCCCAAAGCTCAATGCATGCATCATACATGACTCTCATAAGAGGGTCTCTCAACGACTCCAAGTCATTCTGGAAAGTCACAAATTTGACCTTTCCTTGAGGCTTCGACAAAATTTTTGCGACTTGCACATTAGTCCCAATGTGATGGATCCTTCTTGCTCATCGATGTACCATATCCTAGAAAAGGTAGTATGAGATTCCTCAACAATCAAATCCCCCTCTGGTTGTCACAGAATATCACAATGGTATCCGTCATGTGTCAAACAACTCACTAAAGAGCTTCCGCAACTAGACAACTTCACACGAGGTCATACTCATAGCTATGTATTCTATCTTAGCGGTGCTCAAAGAAACCATCTTCTGCTTCTTGTTGATCAAGGATATCGAGTAGAACCCAAACAGAACCAGCGCCCATAAGTTCTCTTGTGATCCTCCATAATGCCTGCTTAATCAGCATCAGAAGAATCATGCAGCTTCACATTTCTGGCAGTGTATCTCAATCCATGAGTGATTGTGCCCTGAAGATATCTCAAATGATTATTGGCATCAACCCAGTGAGGCTCAACCAAATATGAGCCCAACATGCTAACTGCAAAACATATATCTGGACGGGAGTTCACCAAGAACATCAATGCTAGTATGAGTTTGTGAAACTCAAAGGCATTTCCTAAATCAGGTCCGGTATCCTTACCACATAACTTCTGAAAGTTAAGATCCATCGAGGTAGTTGCGGGTTTGCAATTCACCATTCCAAATATGGAATCCAACTCCCTCTTACTTTTGCAAATGAGAGGGTCTACACCTGTCAGAAAGAGGTCATCCTCATAAGGTGCCAATATAGGAGGTCTATCATCCACAACCTTCAAGAAATGGTTTGGATCGGCTTCACTCCTAGTGAATCTCAACTTCATCAGATAGCTATCAATCCTCTCATATTAAGCCCAGGGTGTTTTGTTTCAAGCCATAAAGAGCTTTCTTCCACCTGCATACATGAATCTCAAACCCCTCGGGTTGTTCCAAACCTGTGGACCTACTATATGAGGGGAATGGTCTCCTTGTAAGATTTTCCTTCGGTACATTTTGGACATGTACCTTCATGCTCTTCTTGAATTCAGGCATCCTTGTCATCATTTAACTCACATCGGGTAGGGCTCCATAATAAGTAGACCTCTGATGCTATAGATTAGATGTGTCAATTGACATGGTCCCCAATGGACCATCTTGCAACTTTATACAAATTGCCAATCCTAAACTCAAGGATAAAAGCATATTTGAAACTTCTATTTTCAAACATGTACCTTTCCATCATTGAATTCCACCTTGAAACCTTAGACTTCCATTGTCGAAATGGACACCAAGTTCTTCTTGCGATCAGGTACATAAGAGATTCTTATAAATGAATCGAGTTACCCTCATTAAATTAAGGGGTAACATTCCCTACACCCTTTTCAAGACAGGTGGCATTGACTCCAAGTATAATCCTGTGATTGTTTCCATCTCTACCAAATTAAAGAGTGCACCCTTCTATCTGATGAAGTGCCTTCAAGCACTACAATAAGTCAGATTCCGAAAGAGTCTGGAGGAGAGGGCCAAAATAAGATAATTCTTCTTTAGCTTATCAGAAACAAAATTTGATTCTTCATATCTAGGGTTCCTTGCTTTCTTTGAAGAGTCGGCTATTTCCTTGATGACTTGCATTACTTGTCATTCCTCTGATCATTGAAAATGTACTTAGAATGATTATTATCATCATTAAGTGATATGTGTTGAAAATAGGCAATAAGAAATTGCTAAAAATAGAAGTTCTAAAAATGGCACTGCTAAAAATAACAGTTTGGGCATCAGTGCTGGATAGGGCAACAAGGAATAAAAAATGGAAGTACTAAAAATATAAGTTCTATTTTTAGCAGTTCAAGTTGGATTCCTATTTTTAGACAGTCCCTGGTCTAAAATAGGAAGTAAAATTCGAATTTGGTCTTACCAACAGTTTGAATATTAGTTAATTAATTCTCCATGAATTAATTAGTTAAGGAAAATCAAACTTGAAGTCTTTGTGAGAAAATGCAATAATTTCTCCACTGATTGGGGAATGTGTCCTTGATTTGCTCCACTGATTGAGGAATACAAGATGAGTTATATATTGAGAGGATCAGTTGACTTAGTTTAACTTAGTCAAGTTTAGTTAGATTAATTAGACAAGTTGTTAAATTAATGAGATACAGTTTGTTGATGCTTGCATGCATGTGACAACTATTATTTTCAAATAACTGAGTATTCTCTCATGGATAATTGATGCATGGCAGTTCAGACAAAGACCCAGTTGAGATCAAAGAAGGGACAATGTACTATCAGTTGGATGAATATTTTTCCTATAAAGGAAGCTCAACCATGATGAAGATTTATCTCCTTCAAGTTTGTGCAGTTATTTCAGAGCTCAGTGTTGTGTGTGAGATGAGAATCACACAGGTTGCAGTGAGAGGACCCAAGAAAAACTGTGCATAGAAATAGGAGGCTTTGAGGGCAGAGGAGAAGGTTTGTGAGAAGCCTTTGACTGTCTATGAGCAGCAGAGGGATTGTACTAAGAGTTGAATAACTTCCGAGCTAAGGCTTTGTGTAATCCGAACATATTCCACTTGTATGATAATACAGAGACGAGGTTTTAGGCAAATGCTTTCCCTGGGTAAATTCTTATGTGTTATGTGTGATTGATTCCTTCTTATCAGTTATATGTGTTTTTATTGATGTTGCTCATGGTTGATTAAGCTTCCGCTAAATTGGTTGTAGAAGTAGATCAAGTATTTTGCTTTAGTATATTGCATTATCAAGTGATCTACAAGTGGGAATTTCTACATGGTATCAGAGCTAGCTGATGTGTAGAAAAATTCTACATGCTATTAGATCTAGTTGATTTATAGAAAAATTCTACAAAATCCTACATGGTATCGGAACACATGTGATCAAGGAGAGAACAGTATACTGTGAGGAGATTTCAAAGTTTTTAGTTTTGGGCCAAAAATTTGCAGAGCAGATCTGAAAATTTTTGTACAAAATTTTTAGAAATAAATAGCAGATTTGGATTCCTTGTAGAAAAATACCCAAAAAAAAAAATCGGTTGAATCGGAGTTCAGATGAGGGAGATATTGTTGATTTAAAATTAGTTTTTCTTCTAGAAAATTTCATGACGGCGGGAAAGTGGAAATAGATTGGTGTGCTAGCCAGGAACTTGTATGCACTTGAGGTACAAGATGCATGCAAAGCCCTGAGGAGCAAGGCAAAGGTTAGAGACTTGGTGGTTGAGAAGGAGAGTATATTACCTCTCAACATGTAACGCCAAAAGATGTCTCAGACAATTGTGGAGGAGCCACGATTGGTGCAACAACTTCAAGAGGTTATGGAACAACCACAACAGGGGAAGATGAGAGGAGATCGAGTAGAGACATCTACTCATGCAGAGACCTCCAGTAGTGAAAAACTTCGAGCTAGGTGGGCAGAGGGATCACATGCAGCCATACCTCCAAGTAGGAGGTGGGGTGATGTGGAGTGATTGTCCCATGGAGGAGGGGCAAGATCCTTGAGGTACCCAACCTCTTGGATGAGACCTTACTGTAAGAGCCCCGATGTGTTGTAGCAGGAACTGACTGACTGGGTAGAGACAAATGTGGATGGAGTAGCAGAGAGAGCTACAATGCAGGGAATCCCAGGACAGCACAGAGCATGCAGGCTGCAGCAATGTGAGAGGCACAAGTGTGTTTCACTGTGCAGGGTAGCACAGAGAAGGGTGCAACGGTGCGAGATGCATGGAGATGTTGCAGTAGCGCACACATCGGAGAGGGAGCACATGTCAACAGCAGGTAGAGCTTCAGCATCAGAGTATGTTTCTAGCCCAACAAAGTGGCAGTTGGGATTTTTTTTGTTCTGAGAGTTGCTCAAGCAACCACACTTGGTAAATGTGTTGCATGCAGAACATTCCAAAGGTACAGGATTGGGTTCGAGAGGAAGCCTTTCTTGTTGAGAGGGAGTGTTGAAAATATGTAACAAGAAATTACTATAAATAGCAGTTTGGGCATCAGTGCTGGATTGGGCAATAGGGAATGAAAAATGGAAGTGGTAAAAATAGAAGTTCTATTTGTAGCAATTAAAGTTGGATTCCTATTTTTAGATAGTCCCTAGTGTAAAATAGGGAGTAAAATTCGAATTTGGTCTTACCAACAGTTTGAATATTAATTAATTAATTCTCCATGAGTTAATTAGTTAAGGAAAATCAAACATGAAGTTTTTGTGAAAACATGCAATAATTTCTCCACTGCTTGGGGAATGTGTCCTTGATTTGCTCCATTGATTGAGGAATTAAGGATGAGTTATATATTGAGAGGATCAGTTGACTTAGTTTAACTTAGTCAAGTTCGGTTATATTAAATTAACAAATTTTTAAATTAATGAGATATAGTTTGTTGATGGTTGCATACATGTGACAACTGTTATTTTCAGATAACTGAGTATTCTCTCATGGATAACTAATGCATGGTAGTTCAGACAGAGACCCAGTTGAGATCAGAGAATAGATAGTGTACTATCAGTTGGATGAATATTTTTTCTATGAAAGAAGCTCATCCATCATGAGGATTTATCTCTTTCCGGTTTGTGTAGTTATTTCAGAGATCAGTGTTGTGTGTGAGGTGAGAATCACACAGGTTGCAGCGAGAGGACCCAAGAAAAATTGTGCATAGAAATAAGAGGCTTGGAGGGCAGAGGAGAAGGTTTGTGAGAAGCCTTTCACTATCTATGAGCAGCAAAGGGATTGTACTGAGAGCTGAATAGCTTTCGAACTAAGGCTTTGTGTAATCCAGACATATTTCCACTTGTATGATACAGAGATGGGGTTTTAGGCGGGTGCTTTCCCCGGGTAAATTCTTCTATGTTATGTGTGATTGATTCCTTCTTATCAGTTATATGTGTTTTTATTGATGTTGCTCATGGTTGATTAAACTTTTGCTAAACTGGTTGTAGAAGTAGATCAAGTATTTTGCTTTATTATATTGCATTATCAGGTGGTCTACAGGTGGGAATTTCTACATGGTATCAGAGCTCGTTGATGTGTAGAAAAATTCTACAAAATTCTACATGGTATCAGAACTAGCTAATTTGTAGAAAAATTCTACAAAATTCTACAATGTGCCCCTACCATTTAGACACTCCTTCGCATAATGGCCAAACTTATTGCAAACAAGGCATCTCCCTTTCCTTCCACCCTTAGATCTGGGCTTCCCATTGAAGCAAACTTTAAGTAGGCCATCAGAAGCTTCCGTTGTGCCATTCTGATAGTATCCTCTGCTTCGACTTCACCCTTGGTGAATTTGAAGAGGGATGAGGAATCCACTGAGCCTTTTGGCCTTTCCCAACTGTCTTCAATGATTGCTCTTTCACTTTTGCTTGGGATTTGTCTTCACCTCACCCTTGATACCATGTTAAGTTTAGGTATGTTTTATGCTTAGAAAAATTTATTTCAATTTTCACAATTAGCTCAATATCTTTTCCATATTAACAATCACATCAGAATAATAGTAAATTGCAGATAGAACATAAACATAAATTGCAGAAGACAATCCAAGGCAAGAGGAGACAAGATGTGGTGCTAGCCAGGGACAAACCCCAATGTGGGGAAACCCTTGATCAATTCTTCTTATATGTTCTTCAATATTTTAGCGGAGAGAGAGAGAGAGAGAGATAGTACATTTACAACAGAATTCAACACATTGACTTATCTAAATAAGAGCATAGATCATCTCTAAGATCATACATGAGGTAGTTGAACTCAGTTGAAGACATGTTGCTTCAACTAATTCTCCAAGGTGACTCCATCACCCATCATAGTGCTACACCTCATCACCATGCTGCACCTCACTGTGTTGCACCATGCTACACCCATCATCACTAGGTTGGACCTCATTTACCATGTTGTACACATCATATTGTTGCACCTTCTGGTACTACAACATCTCGTTGTACATTATCATCTTGCTGCACTCACCAGTGTTGCCTCATCCTGTACCTTATTATGCCCATCATGTTGCATCTCATTGTAGCTTTTAATATCACTGTACTGCTCTTTGCAAGAGTTGCACACAACATGCTACACTTCACTTCATTACGATGCCCATTATTATGCAACAACATTCCACAGCATGCTACACCTTATCACAATGTTTTCACATATCAGTGTTGCACCATGATTGCTTGTTGTCCCATGTACCATGCTCCACCGAGCACCATTTCCTTGATGTCCCATTTACCATGCTCCACCAAGCACCATGTCCTTGTTATCCATTTACCATGTTGTCCCAAGAACCATTGTTGCGCCATGATTTCATTTGCTACTATCCCATTGTTAGCACTATTGTGCCTGCACTTCTAGTTAGGGCATGTTCCATTGCCCTTAACCCAACACATAGCAAGACTAGCCCTTTAGTGTGGTGGCCAACCTTAAAGAGGCTCCTCCCATGCCACGTTATCCTCTTAAGGGTATGTCCACCTCAACGCAGCCTTGGAATAACTCCAAAAACTTTCTATAGCCTGCGGCCTAGCTTGCTATAGCTTTCGGCCTCCTCAACATGCCCAAACAGTCACCCAAATTTCAGTGTTTACCTTCTCCTCTACTCGGCCTAGCAACTTGCCCTCCCAGCCCTAGATTTCAGCCTTAAGACAGTCACCAAACTCGGCCTCCTGTAGCAAACCTTCCATATTGTTCCTTGACCCTTTCTGTTTGCAATTAGGGCTTGTATTGGCCTCCTCCTTGACTGCTTTTAGGGCATGTTAGAACACTAGCCTGTGGCACTTGTTGGACTGTGGCTAGGGCTTGTAGAGACCTCCTCTAAACAACGTATAAGTTTTCCTTAGATAGCTTATAGAATGCTTCTCCTAGCAGCGTGGATAAACCCTCCTTCTAGCACTCGGTCACCTGAAGTTGACCTCCAACGTCCTTTCAAACCCTCGCTGGGTTATCTTGCTTACTGTGGCTAGGGTAGCCTCCTTTCCTCTTGCGTCTAGGGCTTCCTCTCCTAGATTTCTCTTCCACTAAAAACCAAAGTGAGTGGAGAGAAATCAAGAGTGAAGTGTGTGTGAAATGACTCTCAAGTCATCTCCTTTTATACTAAAACGTTGAGCACATGTGGGGTTGATTTGGTCGCTCATTGACCTTGACAAATTGTCCCATAACACAAATAAATTCATATCTCCATGAATACTTATCAAAATTGGATGATCTTTAGATCAATCCTATACCTCTCGATGAGAGGGATCCAAGAAAAATATCAGCTGCCATAAACAAAATGACCCACATGGAGTTTGGCCCTAGTTTCCAATTTTAACAACATTGGTCAACCCTTTGCCCTTAATGTCAAAGGGGGGGAATATGTTGATGTTTGATGTATCTAACAAGTTTCTACAAGTTGAGGTGATCAACACCAACATGGTTGTCATCAAGTCCCAAGGGGGGGTTTGTTGACATTATGATGCATGTGTTGTCCTTGATGGAAACTCACTTATAACAAAACACGTATATGGTATCTAGATGAATCCACAGGTCAGTTCAAAGGTGACAGAATGATGGAACAAAATACCAAAATGATGGGGCACAGGTTTACATATCAAAATTAGAAGTTTGATACAGGTGAACATTTGAAAATCTATACATGGGTTCGTCAAGGCAAAGTCACGTATACACGCAAGTTTAGTGAAGCAAAGTAGCGTATGGTTTTTGCACGATGGTATTCTAAATACCAGGGGTCCTTACCATGGTATTGGCCCATAGGAATGAGCGCGACAACATATATTGATCTCGTCAAAGATTACCATCGACACTAGTGTTGTTTTGACTTGTGGTATTGAATGAGGGCTAAAATATATAAAGAGGTGAAGATCAAAGTGCTAAGTGTGCAAGTGAAAGGAGTTTTTATGAATACTTCAATCTGAAGTATATTTGCATTGTAAGGGCCATAACTATCACATAGATCTAAAATAATTATGCACCAACAAATACAATGATGGATCAATATCATGAGACTTGAAATCACTTTTCATTGTAAGATCTTCTCATGGATTGACTAGATCTCATTATTGACGCGTGTTTTTATCTCCGAATATTATGATCTGGGACTTTCTGAAGTTCTGAAGAGATGCACAATTTTAGGTCAAAATTTGCAGATCTATACGTTGGTTGGTCTCAGGAAAAGTGTGTATACACGCGGTTTCACTTCTTCAAAGTTGTGTATACAAAATAAGGGTTTATATTCATAAATGACAGATCAATCTGATCAGTGTTGCTGCTTCTCTGTTATCTGTCAATGATGTCCTCATGTTGATCTGGGTTGAGTGATAATGTCTGAAGTAGAACTGATTGAATGATGAAGTTGAATTTGGTTATTAATTGATTAAAGAACATTAAGATTACTTGATGATTGTGATTGAAAATCAGAGACAGTTATGTGATTGGTTCAAAGTGTCGCATTAGATCTGAGTATGATTCAGTGTTCTTTTCAGAGATTGCAGCGGTCAAGTTTTCAATTTTCAATACATTAAGACTTGTAAGCGAGTTTCTCTATAGAAAGGCATGTATGCATGCAGGTTGCCTTAATTGAAGTAAAGTATACATTTTGGCATTTGAATGATCAAGACTGCAATTGATTCTATGTGTTCATGCAATATTGTGGGTTTAGTTCTATGTACTGGTTATAGTGATCTGATTGTTCCAGTTGATTGGTTGAGTTTTGATAAGTGTTAGTTGATTGGGTTTTCAATGATTGTTTGATTTTGTGTGTCAGACATTGATGACTGTATTCCAGTGATGATTGAACATAAGTGTTGATATTGGATCCAGTGTGAAAATTTAAGAAATGTGGTCCATGGATGTTGCTGAGGGTTGGAGCCTTCAGTGAGGAAGTTGAAGCTTCCTGCCAGTAATAGTTGGTGATCTGATTAAGGGGGTTGGAGTTTCCTTCTAGTAGGAGTTGGAGAACGAGTGAAGGTTGTAACCTTTAGACGCTGGGTGCATGCATACTAGTATGAGTCTGCCCCAGTACAAAAAGGTAAGAAATTTTTTATATTAATAAGTTTTGAAGACAGACGATAGCGGCGATGATTTTCTACCACATTTGGTTTCCACTTTAAATCTTGGTGTTCATGTGTGTTACTTATGTGTGATACTTTATTCTGTTCTTACTGCACATATTTACTGCTTATCAAATGCCTGATAAATCTCTTACATTTTGGTTCAAGATTAACAGATAAAGAATTAGTTATTTTACAAGTTTACTGAGCATACGCTAGTTTCTTTTACAACAATAGCATATATACTCTAGTTGGGTTCAGTCAAGTCACGTATACATTTCAAAAAAGGAAATTATTATTGTGAATTTTTAAAATACTAATTCAACCCCCCTCTCAGTGTTTTTCCCAACAGATGTTGCTCCCCTATCTTATTCTTTGAAGAGTATACCCCAGCTGGCATGATACCCACAAGCTGGACTTGTTGGGAATATTGCTCCCTATCTGGCCAGTGGTTTGAGAGTGTACTTGGCGTCTACAACCCAAATTTATTATGATGCAGGTGCTCTACCACATGACTATTGAGGGTCATTGTTGGGAAGATCGGTAGACAATAGGATGGGTTGAGCAGTAGCTCCCCTATATCACCTATTGCTCGATATGGGGTCGTAGTTGGCTCCCCCATGATATTTTTGGTTGATATATTCTTCCCGATGTCGTTTCAGGTTGAGATGTGCTCCCTAACGATATGCTCTCTGATGATGATGTGGGTCGTATCTTTGACTCCCTGTTGATGCTTCCCAGGTAGTAGCATTAGGCTCCCCAATTGCAGAGATTCTAGGTGGTAGTAGTGGTTCCCCGATGGATAGATGGTGGTAGATTGACCTCTTCTATGATGTCAAATTATTCTTCTTTAGATTCGAGAATGTTCAACATGTGAACAAGGACAATCAAGAGATACACATGAATAAAAAAGAGATGAATCAAGATGATTAGTGGCAATATGATGAGATACTTGAGATTGGATATGATTTGATGACAAGATACCATGACATGATGTAGGTATAATTCTCTCTAGTTGAGAGGGAGGGTTAAGATATGCAACTGTGGTAAAATTCCACTTTGGACATCTCATTTGATGGTGATGATGATTGCATTGAATTCCTTTTTTCAAGAGGAAGAAAATCGACCTAAATATTTCTCAAAATGGATAAGGGAAATTGTACTTATGAAGAAAAACCACATGTGCATATTGATAAGGTTGACCCTAAAGCAAAGTGGACACCCTTGGAAGGCTATAGATACAAGTGACCTCTACCTCATTTGGACATCATCATGAGACACTCTTCTATCTTGGTTTTTGACTCGCACAGGTCTGAGGCTCGTCTGCAGAGGAACAGGTTTGCTCGAAGATGGAATTACAGGGTCTAAAGCTCGCCTTTATGTTTCAGGGTTTTGGCTCTCAGTCGCAGGCACAAGATAGAGAGATCTCGACTACATTAGCTTGTTACAAGGCTCATCCATGCAACCGAAGCATCCCAATCACACACATGAATCATTCGCCATACGAACGACATCTAGGGTTTTATAATTGCAGTTGTAGACTATGGTCGCTCACTTGTAGGCTCCAAAGAACGACTGGAAGCTTCCTAGTCACACACGACTCCTCTGTGTGATCAAGACATAAATGATGGAATTTCAGTTGTTTGAAGATTTCGTTCAGTGACCACAGTGTTCTACAGTTGAATACAGACAATGACAGTTCATTATAGGCTTTAGAATCAGGATTTTGATTATAAGCGTTGGTGGGTTCATTTCATGGATGCTTTAGTTGATTTTAATGATAGTTGTATGAACGAAGATATGTATCATAGTACTCTCTTTTACTTAATCATTCGATGGCAGACTAATAAGAAGAAGAAATTGAAAGGGTTTCCCCATGGTGGGTTTTTCCCTAGTCTCCGACGAACCCTGGTGTCTCTATGTGTGAATGCTTTTCTTCTTGTGTTCCTTTATGTTTCACTGCATTGATGATGATGATATTGTTCTTTCTATATAGTTGCATATGTTTTCAAATAATAATGTAAATCTGAATTATGTTATGATGTTATGGGGTGAATTTAATGTGTAAATGAAGAAATGCAAGTATCTAAGAAAATAACAATATAGCCCTAATAAAAATTAACAGAAGGCAAGATTTCAAAAGAGGATGAGTTAAGGTCAGAAGAATTCTTTCTCGGTACGCTAAATTGTTCCTAAGACATGTGAGTTATTGAGTGGCTTCTAAACCCTTCTATCAAATCTATGGTATCTAAATTAAATCTCTGTGAAAAGCAACACATCTAAAGTTTTGTATGGGCACAATTCTCTTTGGCAACTATGTGAACTTGATCTCTTTGGAAGTAGTACACATAGTTGAGGCTTTTTTTTCTATAAGGAATGAATTGAAGCCTGACACCACATATATGATAGTCAATGCTATCAAATACAAACCGGTGACTGAGTCGGAAAACCCTCTGAACCAAGAACTAGTCATGACTTTATCGGAACTAGTAAAAAAGCCAAAACAAAAAACCAGTTGAACAAAAACACATAAAATATTCAAATTTTAAACAAAAACATATATATACAAAAACATATATCTATAATATTATATATATATATATATATATAATATATATTATCATATTATATCATATAGAACATAGATATATATATATATATTCATGTGCATCCATATGAATCCAAACCATTTATACACAAATAGCAAAAGTTATAATTTATATAGCATGTAAGGGCACACATAACCAAAATAGCATCAATTGCAATCTATTTTTGAACCGAAAGTGCATAAACAAACCAACTCTAAATGGCCTCTATCATCCAAAAAAATCATACTACAAAAAATCATTTCCTACATTGGGATATTCATCATCATTATCACCCTCCAAGCATTAAAATAAGTTAGAAAAAACATAGCATGTCAAGTGAAGATTTTGTTTGACCAATGGGTACCGTTTTAGTAGGGCCGTGATAGAGGAGTTCGACAACCAATGCCACTAACATCAAGGGATAAATACTAGTCCCGTACCCTCATACATGACAAAATCCAATGGAAATGGTGCAATCCCTCCAATCCTGAAATCCTAAAAATTGTTATGTCTATAGGATTTTGAGTGAGATCTAAAATTCTACTTTCTCCATATGAAATCCAATGAGGTCAGAATCACTCTCAAATATCCTAAATAATTTCATGGTAATGTTACAAATTTATGTAAAAGGATGGAAATGAAAGACAAAGGAGAATGTCACTTTTACTTTAAGAATTTAAAATCACCATAAAGCAATACCAAAGACACATGCTTGAATATTAGGTTGCCCCACTCAAAAATTATTATTTTTTCTTTTAAAAGTTGTGTTTGGAACATATTTGGTGGAATTGTATGGAGCCAGTTGGTTCGGAACTATACTGGCCATTTCCAGTTCTAAACCTTGAACTGTACTGATTTGGCCCCAAAACCAATTGGACAGAGTCTTTCCACTAGTTCTGGCCTAGTTTTGATAACACTGATGACAGTTGAACTATGTATGGTAAGGCATTTGATATTTGTGTTGAATCCAAGAATATCTTTGTGGGATTATCACTTTACAAATGTTAATAAGACATACTTAATGATCAGTTAAAATTGGCAACCAGGGCAAGATTTCATGTGGGTCATCTTATTCACGGCTGATAATATTTTTATTAGATTCCTCTCGTCAAGAGGTGTGGGATTAATATAAAGATCATCTGATTCCAATAAGTATTCATGGAGATATGAATTTATTTTGATTATGGAATTATTATCAAGCCGACCTACAACTCATGTAGGCTCAGAAGCTCAACAGTCGCATCTATTCAAACACCAACGTTGTGTATAAATATAGGAGGACTTTTCCTTATTTGGACACACTCATCTCATCACATCTCTCTCTCTCTCTATTGCGCAAAAAAGATTCTCTTCTCGACTGCGTAGAAAAGGGTCTCTCTCTCACACATGTGAAGCCAGACACTGCTGAAACTAAAGCTACCACTACAGAAGTAAAGATTGACCTGCGTGGGCTAGAAGATCTCCTCATCTGAACTACATTGTAGGTTCATCTGAACCTCCTCTGAAAGCTGCAACTTTTGGTGGTGGAATCAATTCAATCCGACGGACAGTTTGCAAGATATCCACTGCCCTAGTTTGAAGCCGGAAGCTGCCGAAACTGAAGCTGCAACTATAGAAGTAAAGATTGACCTGCATGGACTAGAAGATCTCTTCATTTGAACTGCACTGTAGGTCCATCTGAACCTCCTCCAGACGTCGTAACGTTTGGTGGTGGAATCATGCTGATCCGACGGTCGGTTTGTGAGATATTGTCTACCCTATTTTGATGATGAAACCGCTAATGTTGATGTTGCTGATCTAAGGTTTTCTACTGTTGATATAAATCAGATTTATTGTACTATTTCTTTCTGTTGAATTATTGAATATAAAAGAAGATTTGATCAAAGGGTTTCCCCACACATTGTGGGGTTTGTCACTGGCTAGCCACCACATCTTGTGTCTCTTGTCTTGGCTTGTTTTTTGTCGATCGTTTAATGTTCTATCTGCACTTTACTTTAGGTACATGCGATTGCTAATCTGTGGAATATAATAAGAAAAAGAAGTAAAACGTTATAAGCATAGAACATACCATAACTTAACATGGTATCGGCGCTGAGGTGAAGACAAAGCCCGAGGAAGACAAAGCCCGAGCAAGAGTAAGAGAAATCACCGAAGAGAAGATTGGCAAGGCTATCCTAAAAGAACTATGGGGTCCTCAACACTCTGCCGAAGGCAAGCTTCGTAAGAAAGATGACTATCACAGATGGAAGATTTCTATTGATCTAACCCTAGAAGATCTAGGAGTGCTGGACCATGTAAGAGGCAATATTGTTGAGCATCCATCAAATGCATCTGTTGTTGCATGGAACAAATGGAAAACCGTAGAAGTCAAAATAGAAGATCATTCAGGACTCTATCGACAAGCACTTGGTGGCCTACATCTCTGAACTAGACACCTCCAAGGAAATCTAGGATAGACTGGTGAGTTTACTTAAATTTAATGATGCAGATCAAGTTTTGTTTCTTAGAAATAAGCTGAGGAAATCAAGAAGGGTAAAGGTGAGAGTATGCAAGCATACTTCTTAAGAATCACCGAGATCAACAACGATCTCCTATCTATTGGGGAGACTATCACTGACAGATAAATGGCACTCATGACTCTTGGAGGATTACCATCCAAATGGTACGTGTTCAGGACTACTCTTCTGAACAATAATGTAATTCTTGGTTTCGAGGAATTAATGGCTAGATGCATTCAAGAAGAAACAAGGGAAGCAGAGCAAGAAATGCCCATGCCTAAAGGTCCTCCTGCTGCCTTTTCTTCTCATGCTAAGAAAAGAAATAATTCCGGGACTAAATCAAAAGGAAATGCTAGACCTAAGGCTGGAAGAAAATGACGATGTTACATCTGCAATAAAGCAAGTCACTATGCAAGGGAGTTCCCTGATAGAAAGGACTCACATCGGGACGATGATCAAAATCCCTCTGATGGCAATCAAAGGAATGACAAATACAATAGCAAAGGTAAGAGGAGAGCTAGGAATCGAGGAAGAGGACAACCATTCAATAAGGCTAGAAATTCCAAGATGTATTAAATGCACCTGACCTCAAAAAGAACCCAGTGTCCATCTTGGCAATGGAAGACAAAGGCTACAAGATAGCCTTTAGTGATGGCAAGGTATGTATATGGAAAAATAATGTTAAATATGCCTTTACTCTTGGGTTTAGTGTTGATTCATTATATCAGGTTGATGGAAGTCCGCTAGGTGTCATGTCTTATGACACATCTCTTCAGTACGAACTTTGGCATTGGAGGTTTTCCCCCCTTCATTATAAAGCTATACTCGGTGTAAGACAAATGGTGACAGGGATGCCCGAATTTCAAGTAGAGAAAAAAGGTGTATGTCCAGGATGTGCCAAAGGAAAGCTCAAAATGGGACCATTCCCCTCAAGCCAAAGCAAGACCTCCGATATATTACAATTGATTCACTCAGGCATACCTGAGGTTGGCATTAAGAGGGAGACTACTACACCACATACAATTGTGGAAGCTGTCTAGGCCATGCTACATGATCAAAGACTTCCAATGTTTCTATGGGTTGAAACTACAAACACCACTGTATATGTAAAAAATCGATGCCCTCATCAAGCATTGGGTTCCAATACTCCTGAAGAAATGTTCACCGCCGGTCAAATGGAAGTCGTGATTAGCCATGATGTCACCATTGACGAACTCAGCAAGGTGGACAATCTTCCGACTTTGAGGAGCTCTCAAGAAGCCGACACACCAGGGAACCGAAATAAAAGGATGATGAATCAATCCCTGATGTAAAAGAACCCATGGATCCGATTGATCCTCATCCACAGGAGCCTTCCTCTTCTAGGAAGAGGTCTTCATGGCTTAGGGGGATACTTGATGATGCTGAAGGACATGTTGCACCCTGAGGAACCTTTCGTCAAAGTAAGAAACCTGAAATAAAGATTGTCACAAAAGTCTATAGGGTTAAAACCAGATTGTGTTGTGATGGGTGGCTCTGTAAAGGATGATCAAATTGCAAGTCTGCTATATGGATTCTATTAAGTAAAAGGTTTACAATATGTATAGATGTTGTTTGTTTTTTTTCAAGTTTGATGAAATATTATGTTTGAGAATAAGCCTAGACTTGAATGATGAACTGATGTTTCTTTGGAAAATGAAATCAAATACATGCAAGACAAAAATATTAAGAGTTCAAGACCTGGAAGTCGGATCAATCTATCATTGTGGATTTGAGTATTGATGAGATTGCATCATCTAGGGTTTGAAATTCTAGATGTCTGACTAAATTCTTTGAATATTTTGATAAAGGTTTGATCAAGAAAGCCCTAGGATTTGTGAAACCTTAGGATTGCTAATGTTAAAAATGGTGAAGATGAAAACATTAAAGAAATTTTGAGGTCTGAAATGGACCTTCTAAGAAATATTATAAAATAATAGTGAAAATAATATAATAAAACTATATTATCTCATCAAAATTTGGAGGGAAAAAAGAAAAAACTATTTTTTTAACTTGTACTTTTAACTGATCTCCCTATGATTACTCAAATTTTGAGAGGGAGCATTCGTTAGATGTAGAATTTAATTTTGCATCCAACAAATGCTCTCGCTTGAAATTTGAGTAAAATATTAGGGTGATTAGTTGAAAATGTAATTTTTTTTTTATAATTTTACCTTTTTACACCAAAAATGGTGAATCATCCCCCATGGTTTACATCATCATATTGAATGGTTCTTATAAAGTTGACATTTTGTTGTACATTTTTTATTTTGAGGCCCAACTTTTACCTCAATTTCTCTAATGAAAATGCAAGAACAAACATTACTCAAAAGCCCCTACGATTGATTGATGAAGATAAGCATTAGAGTTTGTAAACCCTAGATTGATCTTAAAGAATAATTAGGGTTTGAAGTCAAAACCATAGATCCTAGAAGATTTGACATCTTGATGATGAGATTGTTTTGCAGGTTGGATGCAAGAAAACTAAAGATTAAGGGGGAGTTGTCATGATATCAAAAGATAAGTATCTTGTATTTCTTTTATTTTTATTGATATTGGATTGTTTATGGTTTGTAAACCCTAGGTAGGGTTTAGAGAAGAAAATATAAGGCTTATGAACTAAATCCTAGAACTTATTATAACCAATCAAAAAAAGAAACCCTAACTCCTTAATTATGTGGACGATGTGGACTAGGTCAATTTCTTGATGATGATATAGATTCCTTGATGATATAGAATCCTTGATGATATCGATTTCTTGATGATGATATGGAATTCTTGATGATGTGGATTTCTTAATGATGATATGGAATTCTTGATGATGCGGATTTCTTGATGATGATATGGACTCCATGATGATGTGGATATTTTAATGATGTGGACAATGTCAACTTCTTGATGATAATATGAAATTCTTGATGATGATATGGACTCCTTAATGATGTGGCTGATGTCAACTCTTGATGATGATGTCGACAAGGTCAACTCCTTGATAATGTGAATGAGCTATTCTCCTTGATGATTTGGACAAGGTTGACGAGATCTAAGAAGGCTAAGATCAAGAGGAAGCTAACAATTCCTCAAGAGAAATATTTTGTTGTTTATTATTTCATTACGAGTCTCTTGCCTTTGTATATATCGCTTGGTTGTATTTGTTCTTCCATGGCCTCCTAGTAAGGATTATAGGTACATAATGAAGACTGCCAAGGTGTGGTAACTGTTGAAAATGAATGGAAGAACAAGTGAGAAGAAGACTAGTGATTGGATGGGCTTTGGACTTAGAGGGAGCATAAAAGATCAGCGTGATTGAAGCATGTTTTGATCAATGATCTAAAGAAGTCAGTTGAGAAAATGGATTGATGTATTAAAGATTCATGTTAATCCAAATCTGATGAAGAAGAGCCCGTGACTTTTCTGTTATGATGTGTTTAAGACAAAGACTGAGGCCCTCTTCGTCCAGAGTAAGAGGGAGTTGATTGAAGAATTGTAAGATTGAAAGTATAGCACCAACCTAGTGAAATCCTTATTGAGGTTGTGATATAATGGACTGTGAGTCCATAGACACTTGTTTGAGGAAATTTTGAAGAAGCTGCAAAACTCTATTATCAATTTGATGAATCCTTCTAATTGGCTCGTTGAACCACCTAATGCATGAAATTGTTGACAATATTTGGACTAGATGTACTACAGGAAGAAAGGTTTGAATGATATGGATGTTCTTGTTGCATTTAGCCCAATTGAAGTTGTAACTGATTTGTAAAGTGGGTTGTTGATATTTACTTCTATGAGAAGCCACTTATTGTCTGTTGGATTTGACTATGGCACAATTTTTATTTTTATTTTTTTACGTTTGCTTCTGTGAGAAGCTACTAGTTGTTTGCTGGATTTGGCCATGGTTGTTGATGTTTTATTTTGTGAGAAGCCTTGGCTAAAAATGAATGAAAAATTATATGTTGTTGTCCATTGAAATGTTTGATAAAGTGTTGAAACTCACCATGGTTACTTTTATGTTGTTGAGTAGGTTATTGATATCTATGTGAGAAGATTGGAATGGCTGAAAATCCCTTTGAAGAGGGAGCATTGAATATATGCCATCATTTCCTTAGATGTGTGCTGGGAGACCTATGGATTGGTCTGGAAGATTGTAACTCCCTTAGGTCAGTTGACAGGGAAGCCAGTAAGTCTGGTTGGGGAGTTTGGTTTTGACACTTGAAGTGATCCTTTAGGTTTTTATTAGGAGACCAGTTTGGTCGAGGAGATTGATTTTGTATTCTCTCCCTTAAGTGTTAACCAAGATACCTATGCGTTGGTCAAGGAGATTGATCTTGACTTCCCTTCCTTAGGTTACGGCCAAGAGACCTACAGTTTGGTCAAGAAGGATGAGTTCCCTTCCTTAGGCTACGACCAAGAGACCTATGGTTTGGTAGGGAAGGATGACTTCCCCCCCTTAGGCTATGGGACGAGAGACCTTATTTGTGGTTGAGGAGATGTACCTTGTGTATATAATTGACGTAGGGATTCCTCCCTTAAGTTGTGGGTTGGGAGACTTTGTTGTGGTAGGGGAGATGTACCCTGTGGATATGATTGGTTTGGCCTCATTGATTGATCCCAATAATCAATAGGGCACTAACCTTGATGCCATAGGGTTATGGCTTGTGGGATGTGTTTGATGTTATCTATCTTTCCTTATGATGAGACTGATGATTGTGAAAATTTCAAATCTATTGCAACAATTGGAAATTACTATTCTAACTATAAATTTAATTATGCAGTTTATCTGCTGTTATGAAACCAGCTCAAGAAAAGATAAATCAATGCCTGAGAATTCAGCCTCTTCGAGGGGGTAACCTCCTTTACAATTCATAAATGAACAATTCTTGGATGATACAAATGAAAATACCTCCTTTCTATATATAGGAGTTTAAGGGGTCATAACACAACCAGAGCCGACATAACAATAATAATGTAAGGGCACAATAATAACAATAGTGGGCTTCTATGGGGCACAATAGTAACAATATGGGCACTTATGGGTACATGAATATAGTAAGGGGGTTGTACTAATAACAATAAGGGGTTACATAAGTAGTATAGGGGCCTAACATTCCCCTCTCCTTCAAAAAGCGTTGTCCTCAACGCTTGAGTAGTTCTTGATGCTTCTGTATAAAATTCTTGTCCTCCCATGTGGAATCTTCAGCAGGTAAGTTCTTCCACTTGATGATATACTCTGAAAATGATCGATTTCGTAGCTGTAGGGTTCTTGTTTCTGTGACTGCTCCAGGTTCCAATATGATTTTTCCTTCCTCTTCAATTTCTAGCAATATTGTTTGAATTGGGATCTTTTGCAACTCTTGAATAAGTGGCCATAATTCTTCATCCTTCTTCCATTCATCCCTTGCTTCATTTGTCCAATCTGGTTGGATAATAGAAATAGCACAAAACAATGCTTCCACATCCTCATCCTTGAAGAGTCTTCCCATTCAGTAAGG